>JAECUM010062592.1:0-22338 GCA_016617855.1 Megalonaias nervosa | reverse complement strand
AATTTCTTTTCAATCAGCGATTACACACACACACACACACACACACACACACACACACACACACACACACACATGCAGATATATACCTGTGAGAAAAATACGAGGCACATAATGTCCAAATTGTTTTATTTTGCCCTAAGTTCAGTCAGTGTTACGCCACCTTGGGTAACCGGTATTTTCAGGACTGGGAATTTTATTGATACATGGGCAGAGGAAAACGAGGATTCCAGGAGACATTTATCTAAGTATGTACTGACGTTTCTTACGGTGATTATACATTTGAAAGATAAATTCCACGACTTCCAACAACTGTACTGAACACACTCAATTCCAGTTTTAAGCGCTTTTAGTAACATGGTGTTTTAAGTTATTTTGGGGCTTGGCCCAGCGTGCTTAAGACCTGTCCTTTTATGACAAAAGAGTTTGGAATATCTCTCGTACCCGCTTTGTATCTAACCCGGCGGGACGCATACCCATATAGTGGGGTAGAGAATCGCCCCCCACCCCCCACCCCCTTTCACGACCTTCCAGAGTTGCAGACCATCCTCTTCACTTTTCTGAGTTTGCGTCGTCTGTCAGGAGATGAAATGAGCGGCGATGTGAGGTCTTGGACCAGGTCATTTCTGATGCTTACCTGAATATTTATTTAGTCTGTAGTCTATCTCACCAGTCAGTTTGAGAAAATATAGCGTGTAACAAGCGCCAGTGTATCCCTATTCCAAAAACTCTATGGCTTAGATTTTCCGAGTTCTCATATATTGATCATTATTCGAGAACATGCACAATATCCCGTGCTGTAATAATGCCTGGTAGGCCGGTTTCCAAAATAAAATCCTTCGATAAGTTTTTTGGGGGATTTGAATATTTCAGCCACCAGTCTTTGGTAATTGCCTGGCCCGGTCCAATATACAGGCAACCGGAACACGATCCTTGTTTACAATCGCATCTTATCAAAATAAGTAAATAAATAAATAAATAAATAAATATAAACATGGCATATAAAATGGCAATTTTGAATTAATCACAGTTCTCTGTTTGTCTTTATGTCACAAGATCACCAACGTGAACGATGACTAGATTATGTGTCATCACTAAAACCAAAGTAAGCAATCGTTTCAGGCAATTATAGCTGAACGATTTTTTCAATCTTTCCTTCACAAAGTTGAAACAATAACATTAAAAATTAAATGTTAATGTATGTCACTGATTGTTGAAACGTTGTCGAGTGTTGTTTTCATCACCTTTCGTTTTATAAGAATATATTTATCTCACGTCTAGTCGGATGTTCGTCTGCCAAAAATATTTTAATTTGACATGGACCAGTACGGTTACTAAGGATTCTCTTTCAAAGAGTCTGAGTTACTTGACTTGCCTAGATGAACGTTTTCGAAATGATATTCCGCGAGCACGCGAAAGCATTCGGAACATCCTTGACTCGTTCTATAGTCAAAGCCATGTCATAAACTTGCCTCCTCCTTACCTTTCCGGTATTATACAATGATTAATTTAAACAATTAAAACTATTCTCCAATATCTTTATCGTGTCTTCAATTACTATTAACAATTTTTATTGCGATTAGTGAGTGATTCCTTATGGTGTAACTAATATATGTTTGTGTATTTCATCGTTGTCGTTCTACCTACACTGCTTTGTTATTATTTTTATGGTACAAGTTTAATAAAGATAATATTTAATGCTAAAAGATGTTTATGTTCTTTTTTCTGGTTTCTAATGTCTTCAGCCGTTCTTTTTGCTTTTAGCCTTGTGCTTGTTATTTTTATTATTCAACGGCGCTTTTATTACACTAACTGAGAAATATAGAATCTGTGTTGGGGTTTGGACCGCGACAAGGAAATGCCAGTCAAGGGGTTACATTATTTGTCTCCCGACGAGGCTAGCCGAGTGGGGAGATATATAATGTAACCCCGCCACTGGGATTTCCTTGTCTAGGTCCAAATCCCAACGTAGATTATTTTTCTCACCCAGTATTATCCTTTAAAGTATGAAAGAACTCCTCCAATGTTTACAAGCGGTGCATTAATACAAATATGTTAATTAAGACTGTGGCGTGATGTGTCATCCGAAGTACACAGTTTTTATGCGTGAGCCAAAAACAAAATAACACCATTAAATGTTGCATAGTTTTTAGGTATTATCACATTTAATATATAGATGTTATATGACATTAACAATAATAGTTATACAATATTTATTACAAGAAAATGTTTCATTTTCATTAGTTCCAATTTAGAAAATTATATTGTACATAATGAAACTACACACGGCCCACAGCTCTAGTTGTAGTGTATATATATGTAGCATGAGTGTCCGTGCTTGGGTTGTTCACGGGTAATTAGAGATCCGTGTCACTATCATATGTAACTCTCCTTTTCTTTAGAGGAGGTGAAACTGTTTGTGACATACTTGTGTTGTAATTAATATTGATTGTAAAAGTACCCCCGTGTATAAAAGACCCTTCAAATACGGACCCCAGCGGATAACCATGTGCTAAACTTTCAAGTTCACGGATTCTTTGAAAATTTATTTTTCTGTCTTGGAAATATCGCAAGTGTTACAGTGAAATTTGCTTATGGATTAATGTGTTGACGGATAAATGAATCCTTCTGGCTGGTAAGTGCATTATTTGTCATTAAATATTGTAGGTGTATTTTTGATTCAACTTGGGCGCAATGGAAGTAGTAAAGGAAGATGATGATCCTGAACCAAAAAGAGGATTCTAGGCCAGAAACCCCCACCCCCATCCCAAATTTGGAGAGAGGGGATTTGTCGGAGAAGGAATATCCTAGTTTAGAAACCTTTGTTTGCTAGAAATTTCATATTAAACAATAAAATATTAATATAAAATGTCCTTTTGTCAATCAAAGAGACATGTTGGATTTGATCTAACAAATTTTGTAAGAGATTTAATTCGATTAGGGCAGCCTCAAGCTATACTGGCATAACAACTAAAATAATAAGCAATAGTATCAAAAATGTTGGTTACCATATATCACCAAAATATGGATCAGTATGGTTATTCGCAACTGAAAATGACGAACGAATAAGAGGTTGGGCAGATGATCCAATGACATTTATTAACAATATAGGTGACGCACTTTTTGATAATGATATTACTAAAGCTATACAAAATTAAACATCTACTACTGTCGTAACCCATAGTTTATGATAATCTTTTTCATACCTGCTGACTCTCATTGGTAGGATATCTGTTAATATACTGTCAATAATACGAAACTCGCGTATTAAATCATCCATATCATACTTTACACCTCGCAAGTAAGATCGTATCTGATCAAGTAATTTTTTGTAAGTGATACTTGCTGTTTTACAAGAATTTTTTTTTTCAAGTTTGGGTTCAATCTTTTTACATACTGTTGAAAGAGAGACACCGACACCAGATATTATTAACAAAAACGGATTTAATAATGCTCCACTTGAGATTATACCAGAGCTAGTCATTAACAATGGCAAATATGATATTACTCGAAGTATTCTACGGTAGTATTTATAACATTGTTTTACACACCAAAGGTTTTTATGATAAAATTTATAATATTGTACTAATGCTTCAACATCTTGTTTTGGAATTTCTTCTGAAATATGATTGAAATCGATGATTTGTCTTTTCATTATGCAATATTTGTTTACAGTTTTATACAATATCAAAAACTCTAACACCAACAATCGAATCAAGAAACTCACGGAACTTATTATTGTTAGGATCAGCTATAAAATCTCTGTACTTGTCATAAACATCTGACGAAGTATCATTAAATTGTTTATCTGTTAGTACATCATTTCTCTTTAACCAAGTAAATGAATCAAAAGTATCTTCTACTTCACGTTCGTACAAATCTGTTTTATTCACCAAATTACTGTAATCTTTTTCTGTTTCATCAATATACCCTAATACCAAGCTTATTTGATCTAACGTGAAATTTTTGAGAACAAGATGTTGTCTGATAATTGCATATGCGACCACGAAATTTGCTAGCATTAATTTTTTAAGCTTATTTAGTTCAATTGTTAGCAGACCAGTAGCAGAAGCTACTTTTAACATTAATTTTTCTTATGGTTTTGTGAGTATTTTCTCAATTTCATTATAATAATTTCGTAATGACAATTGTCTACAGCGCTGGATTGATGGAAAGGGAATATCATCTGCTTCACTTATGTCGTAATAAGAATCAATTTTTACTTCCAAATCTGTTTGTCTGACTTTATCAAAAAACTTTTCTCGCTCAATATCATTAAGATCACTAATTTCATCGTCAAAATTTTGATTATCTTTATAGATCTGTCAACAATAATCGGATCAATTCTGGGTCTTTTTTTACGTATCATTGGTAAAATTGCGTTTAAATACGCTTTTATAATTAAATTCGTATCAACCGTCATAGTAACGATTTTAATTAGGGTTTCTTTGTCGTGGTAGTACAGGCCGAGATACTTAAAAATTTCTCGGTTTGAAAAACTGTTGTATAACTTCTTGTTTCTTTTTATTATTATTTTTGTAGATTCTGCTAGTTTGTCGCGATCATTATGGCTAGCGTTTACTCGTTTTTTAAATCTTCACTTTCACCGTAAGCTCGTGCTTTTATTAAGTTCGATTTTATTATCAAATCTAAATTTCCAAAATCAAGCTCGAGCAATATTTTTTTTTAGCAAGATTTCAACTTGTTTATGTTCTTCTATGTAATCATCAGGATGACAGTATCTGCTTATCACATCAAAGTTTTCTACTGCTTCTTTTAGTTGTGGTCCTCGCATATGCATAAGAAGAATAAAAAAAATTTCTTCTTCTGACAATGGAGAGTTTATCATTTAAACTGAAAAAATTTTCTGGTATTAGTTAAACGTGCTAATAGTGAATCGTCACTAACCTTTTTTGGTGGGGTTAAAAATATTATTATAAAATTCTCTCGCAATATTTGCAAAAAATTGTGTTGACATTATTTTATATCATCAGATTAAATTTGATCACAATGGTCATACCTGATCATCGAGTGTGTATATTTGAAATGCTGTCAGTCCCGGAAACGGATGTTCAGCAGCGACAGCATAAAGTAGAAAATACAAGTACTTGTTAACAGTTTTTTCTGTCGGGATTGTAAAATATTGTGTTGTTGTAATATACGTGTTATATGTGATATATAATGTTGCCCAGTTGATATCATCGTTTGATCCTTCAAACCGCCAATTATAAATTCGACCAACACTAGAGTTTAATCGACCTCGCAAATGAAATTGCCAAATAGCAACTGCAGTAGGACATTTAATTTTAATCCAAAAATTTTCAACTTCTCCGTTGGTCGTCCATTCGTGTCTATCAGAGAAAGCGTAATAAGGATAATTTTCAGGATAATATGATGATGCGCTTACCTCAAACCCAACTCGATTGTCAGTTACCTTAAAAAGTGTTGGAATATACCCAACATTGTTTATAGTTCGTTTTACACCACTAGACACACTGTCAACATACGCTTTATTTGTCAGATCATTAGGGCTAACTGGAACATATGTCATAGTTATTTTTTTTTTGTCTCTCATGTTTATGTTGCCTGTCACTGGTCCACCAGATTTCTTAACATATGGGGTAAGTTCTTCTTTTAACGGAGCATAACTAATAGCATCATTTTCATTAGCTGGTGGTGAGGTTGTCGGTAATCCAGTTATTTTGGAATTTAACATGGACAGGTTACCTGTCATTGTGTCACCGGCTTTGTTAAGTTTATTATCGTCAACAGATTTTAGTTGCGCATAACTTACAGCTTGTGTGTTATCTACATTTGCTGGCGGATATATGGTTTCTAACCCAATAATTTTTTTTACTCGACATGTTAATAATACCTGTAACTGTCCCACCGGTTTTATCAAGTTTGTTATTATCAACATACTTTAACTGTAAATAACTTACCGCTTGAGTTTGATTTAAGTTTGCCGGTGGATATCCAGTCTCCAAATTTATAATTTTTTTTCCTGACATATCTAAGTTACCGCTTAAATTTCGTCCTGTCAGTGATAATTTATTATTGTCGACGAATTTAAGTTGTGCATAACTAACAGCTTGTGTATTAACAACATTTATTGGCGGATAATTTGTTTCTAAATCTGGTACTCGTTGATTTGACATAAACAGGTTTCCTGTCATTGTATCACCAGTTTTTTTCAGGTAACCCAATAAATCAATATTGCCGTTTGTTATTGTACTTATAGCCGACGAATCTCCTAATGGTGTTCCAAATTTTGTATAATAGCTCATTATTTATTTATTGTCTGACAATTTTTTTATATAACATAACATTGTATAACATCGATGGCAAAATCGTCGATATTAAATTTTGATACAGAGCGGTTGGTGAAACATAAACATAACAATGAACTTCCAGATTGTTATTATCTTATTGTTGGAGGAACTGGATTGGGAAAAAAAATTTGCTTATGAATTTACTTCTCGGAGATAATTTTAACTACGATCGGGTTTATATTTACACAATTAATCCACAACAAGATAAGTACGAGCTACTTAGCGAATATAATAATAAACTTCGTGATGATCTTGATGCTGGTGAAGATTTTTTTATTATCAAACAACCAGAAGAACTTGTTCCAGTTAATCAATTTGATTCAGATGAACATAAGATAGTTGTTTTTGATGATATTCCGCTAAACAATGAAGAAATGAATAAAATGAGATCATATTTCTCACTGTCACGTAATAAGAAATGTAATTCTATTTATCTCGCCCAAGGTTTTTATAATGTTGACAGATTTATTATACGAAATACTGGTTGTTTTATATTATTTCCAGGACTGGACAATGTTGACGTTAGAAATATTGCAATCGAACAATGTGGCGACGTAACAAAAGATAAATTTATTGAACTATATCATCAGGCAACAAAAGATAAATATAACTTTTTCTTATTTGATCAACTAACACGTGATCCAGCTAAAATGTCTCGCTGTTGTATTGACAGATACTTACAGTAAGTTTTATCAAACATCTTTGATATAATTATGGATAAACGAGCAAGGTACAGAAAACATATAGAAGATTTGAAAGAACTTGCTCAATCTCAAGCAGAACTTAAGAAAAAAGTACGACGTGGACAGATAGTTGCCGTAGAAGTAGCAGCTACAGCTCGTAAACCAGTTACTGAGGCTCTATTTTGAAAACAACCGGAAACTAAACCACTATCAGAAGAAGAAGTTAAGCGACTACAGGAAAAAGGTTTGGTTGGAATTGTTAAAGAACGGCAAGAAGCAGCTGCTGCAAAAGTTATTAGAAGATCTGACGAAAAAAGAAAAAGATTGGCTGAAGAACTTGTAAGACATATTGTTAATCCTGCTGATCGACAAGCTGAACTAAATCGGCTGATCAATAATCCACTTGAATTTGAACGAAGATTAGCAAATTTAACAGCTGAGCCGATTGAAAGAAGGTTAGACGAGATAACGAAAAAAATTGAAGAATCAGAAAGTAAAGCTAAGGGTTGGTATGAGAAATTGTATGAAAAAGAGGAAGCTAGAAGAGAAGCTCTTAGAAAAGAGCAAGATATCCAAGACAAAGAAAGATTCGAGAATGATCTAGAAAATATAAATAACGCAATAAAAGATCACGAGTATAATTTGTTTAACGAAAAATACAATTTTAAAGGTGTGAGAGTACACGATATTAAAAAAACTGATTACAACTCGAAGAAAATATTAGTAAGTTAGAAATAATTAAAGAAGAAAGTAAGAAACATCTCGACTATGTAGTACCAGAAAAAAACCCCAAAAGAAACATACCACGACAGTATTAATAAATACCGACACTGGATTATCGCCCATCTTTATATGAAAGCTATTCGTAATATAAAAAATGGACAGCACGGTCATCATAAAAGTGGTTTGAGCACTGAGGCAAAAAATCTAGATCAAATACGTATGAAGGCTGATACACCGCGACTTAATTTTATAAAAATATAATAAATAGCAATGTCAGCAACATTATTACTAGACTCTAGCACAGCTGCTAAAGATAGCGCAAATTGTTCAGCAAATTATATTCCACCAATACAACTAGATTCTGAAAAGCAGTATGAGATAGGACTAATTTCCTGTACGGCATGGCATTCTATGGCTAACGTAAAAACTGGAGTAAATGATGAATTGACATTCGCTGTTCCGAGAACTGCATGGAAAACATTTAAAATTCCACAAGGAGCTTATAATATCACTTATCTAAATAAAACAATAAAAGAACTTATAACAAAACATAATGGTGTAGCTGACAATTTTGAGCTGACACCAAACTATAATACTTTACGAGCTAGGATAACGTTAAAAAATAAAATGGTTATCGATTTTTCATCAGCAAAAAGTATCGCGTTGTTGATAGGACTTTCTCGTAAACAATATGGATCAATTACAGAACAAACTATAACGTATGACGGTGACCTGCCAGTAAATATCACTGACGTAAACACAATATTAATAAATTGTTCTATTGCAGTTGGATCATACTCTGCCCGGGGCAGCAGAGGACAAACAATATATAGTCTTTCTCCAGACGTTCCAGCGGGATCTCTCATGCAAATTAGCCAACGTCAAGTTATTTATTATCCGCTAAACGTTGAAAATCAAATAACAGAAATAAGTATGTAATTGACAGATTAATCTGGACGACAACTGGATTTGAATAACGAGGTTGTTACTTATTACCTGTACCTACGCACAATCACTTAGTGATTGTTATACAGCCTCAGATATAATGAAAAAGAGAAAAAAAAAATTACAAAAGAAAAATAGTTGGAGGATTTTTTGGCAATATATTTACTAAAGTTATTATTGAAAATGCTCCGGGAATCGCAAACAAAGTTGCGCCAATTGCACTTGACGCGTCAAAAGCTTTTGCAACTAGAGCTGCATCTGCCGCTGGAACTGCTGTTGGACAAAACATAGCTGATAAAATAAAAGGCACACCAGATATAAAACAAGTTATGTCAGAAATTGCCCCAACAAAAGAATCTCAACGTGCAATGATAACAACAACAAAAAAAAACTTTTATCGCCAAAAGAAGAATAAATTATACAAAAATTAATATCTAAAGCATCAGCGCCGCAATAATAAATGTTTATATAACCCAATAAATAAAAAATGTCTGTTAAAAATTATCTCGATTTAGCAGAAACTTATGACACCGACGACACCGTAACAGAATTTGAGTATGTTGAGTATCTCGACGAAAATTCTTATGAACCAAATAAGGCTGGCGTCAGAACATTTAATACTAGAGACGAAGATGTATTTCTTTTACCTCACAAAGCAGTATTGGAAGTTCGTGGTCAAATTATGACAGTAGCTAATGTACCTGTTGCAATTGCAGCTGGAACAGAAGTAGCTCTTATAAATGATGGTTGATGTTTATCTAAGAGTGCCAGATATCAGCTAGCTAATCAAACTGTTCAGGATATTTCAAGTCATCTACAAGTTGCGAGCACAATCTTAAATACTATTTCATTTTCTGATGATTACTCCAGATCAACTGCAACTAATATGATGAGGTTTAAAGATACTGGAAGTGGTGGGTCTGGTTTTATGGCATCGTCTGAGTTTTTAACCGGAGGTCCACCTCTTTTAGTGGCTGGAGCTAATGCCACTCCAGATGTTGCAATTGTAAGAGATTTTCTTATTATTAATGCTGTTGCGCTAGGTATAGTCGAACCAGGTGCAGCCGCTGGTGAAGTCGTTACAAGAACATCACTTACTGCAGCTTGTAATAATCTTGGTATAACACCACCAGGAGCAGCTGCGGACGGTACTGCAATGTTAAATTTAGTTAATGGCTCATTTCCTATCGTCAGAAAAAATATACCTTATAATGAAGGTTATACCAGAAGAAAGGCACTTGCAGCAGAATCACGTCAAATTACAATGATACTGCCGTTAAGTACAATATTTGGATTTTGCCGCGATTACAACAAGGTATTTCGTGGAGTTAAACATACACTTATTTTAGATCTAACAGAACAAAATGACTGTTTATTTCGAGCTGGCGGAGCTGATGTACAATTTATCATAAACTTGCGCTGTGGATGCCACTAATAACACCGTCAATCACTAAAATGTCAGAATTAAATGATATGCTACAAAAACACACAAACAGAATTTATTTTCAGCAACATAAAATATATCAGACAGCAGTTCCAAATACTACCGACTACACATGGAGAGTCACAACAACGTCAACTGAACAAATGCCGAGGCAATTATTTGTTGTATTTCAGCGGCAAGCGCGATGAGGCAATCAACAACAAAATAATGCAATATTTGATAATGCTGATGTTAGAAGAATATACGCCAGCCTAAATTCAAAGCAATATCCAGAACGAGCGATAGAATGCAATTTTGCAAATGACGTTCATAAAAATATTACTAGACCTTACATGTATCTTATGGACGCAGTGCAAAAATATCAAGATGTTGGAGACGGATCTCAGATCTCTGTCGAAGAATTTCGTACACTTTATCCAATATTCTATTTTGATGTTATTAAGCATGGCGAAAGAGCTGTCGACTCAACAGCTGATATTGAAATTACTTGGACATTAGGAGCAGTTCCAGTTGCGGCGTTGTATGTATATGCAGTGGTAATCAGCGACAGATTTATAACAATTGACTCTGTCGGAGGTAAAATCTCAGTACAAGTTTAATCTGTAATCTGTATATAATGACAAAATATATTGTAAAAGAAATATATTTGACTGATGGTCAAGTTAAAAAATTAGCAGCTGCTGTTGCTAAGAAGAGGCAGGTATCATTAAAAATAAAACCTAACACTGAAGGTGTTTCAACAAAATTAATGTTAACGAAAAAACAAATAAATAAATACGATCGCAAAAGAACCTTTTGTTTTAAATTTAAGTGCCACACAAATAACAGCAATGTCAAAACAAGGTGGTTTCTTCGGTCCGGTACTAGCTGTAATGGCCAGAACGTTAATACGAAAACTTTTGCCAGTACTTGGTACATTAGGATTTGCAGCAGCGTCTGGAGAAGTATCTGGGGCAACGGAAAAAACAGGTGAAGGCCATGGTATAAAGAAAATTTTCGTCTAAAGATAAATATAATGCCTAAACGAAAAACGGCAAAAAGAAAGACAACAACGAACAAAAAAGACACGACCGAGGCGAGAAACAAACAAAGGTGGATTTATAGGACCGTTGCTGGCGGGAAAATCGGAAAGTCTATTACCAAATCTGTTGGGAATAGGTCGAGGAATAACATTACCAGGAACTCGGCCGCGTTAAATAACTTTGATATACTTAATAAGCTAAAACAAGTAAAACATTTCCATGAAGTTTATTCTAAAGATGAACTTGCGGCGATTCAATCGCCAGTTGGTGGTTCTTGCGTAATTAACATGCAAAATTTTAATGATGGGTCTGGCACACATTGGGTAGCTGTTTGCAATAACAATTATTTTGATTTATTTGGACTTCCACTAAGTGACGTAATAAAACAATATATAAGTAGAACGCTAGCGTTCCGAAAATATAAAATAATAAATTATTCGCCTAATCAAATTCAGCCTGTTGGAACTTCTGCTTGTGGATATTATTGCATAATGTTCATTAAACAGATGAATAAAAATCCAGATTTTTTAAAGTTTATTTTGCAACTTGATAAACGACCATCTCCTAACAATGATGAAATTGCAATTAATTTTATCTAAACTTACAAATATAAAATGTCAACATATTGTCTTAAGTGTAAAACTACAACAGAAAATAAGATGAAAAAACAGAAAAAAACAAAAAATAAAAGAATAGTACCGAAAAGTATTTGCGCAATCTGTGGTAAAAGAAAAAAGTGTGTTTATAAAGAAATTATCCCCAACACTACCACTGCCAACAACAAAGCTGTTGGGAGCGGGTTGTCCATGTCCTGACAACATCAAGAAAGTTATTTTAATAGATAATTAATAAATAAATAATGACATGCGAGTGCGATTGTGATACAGATTTATGTCTTGAGCAAAACCAAATTGTTACATGTTAGAAATGCAACAACAGAGAAATAATTGGAACAGGTATAGATATACATAAATTGATTGGCAAATTGCCGAAAGCAAAAGGCGGTTGGATAGTACCAGGCCATAAATATACTGGACCTTATAATCCTCTTGATAAACAACTAGATCAAAACGATAATCCGCTGCCAGGACAGGAGCCTTACAATCAAGTTGATGCAATAGCGATGCGCCATGATATCTGCTACAGAGACGTTGAACGTCCCGACAACGAACAAAATAAACACAGCTGTGATAAAGTAATGTTAGAGGAACTTCGTGATATGAAACCTGTAAATATGCGAGAAAGTTTTGACCGAAGGCTGGTTCAGGGTTTTTATTGGAGCAAAATATAAATTAGGTCTCGGCAGAAAATTATGTGTTGATCTGGCGTCAGAGCTACATAAACCTAAAAAAAAAAGTTTACGCGGCGTAAGGTTGTCGTAAATACCCTTAACGATATCTGGGCAGCAGATTTAGTTGATGTGTCAAATCTAACTGAATTTAATGATAACAAAAGATATCTTTTTAATGTTGTAGATGTTTTTAGCAAATACGCGTTCAGTGTACCTGTTTCAGATAAGACAGGAACGTCGATAACTGATGCATTAAAACAAATAATAACAAATACAGAAAGAAAACCAAATAGAATCTGGACCGATCATAGAGCAGAATTTTTTCAATAAAATATTTGAACAGTTATTAGAACAAAATAACATCAAAAAAATATGTTACAGGAAATGAAGGTAAAAGCGTTGTCGTCGAGCGATTTAATCGCACACTAAACGAAAAAAATCCACAAATACTTAACAGCTAAAAATACGGGTAAATACATTGACAATTTACAAAAAATTGTTGGCGAATATAACAACACGAAACACTGGTCAATAAAAATGTCGCCAAACGACGCAATTAAAAATCCAATATTAGCAAACGAAAATATGTACCGCAGACATAAATTTAAAGTTGGTGATAAAGTTATAATTTCTCTGACAAAAAGAAACATTTGAGAAAGGATTTACTCCGAACTGGAGCGAAGAAGTATTTGTTGTTGATAAAGTACTTTAAACAATACCAGTGACATATGCGATAAAAGATTTATTAGGTGAACCTATAACTGATAGTTTTTATGAACAAGAACTTCAGAAAACCGAACAAGATATATTTGTTATTGAAAAAGTTATCAGGAAAAAAGGCAATACAAGTTTAGTTAAATGGCGTGGGTATAGCGATAAATTTAACAGCTGGGTGCCAACTAAGTCGATGCTCATCGACTGCGATTTCAATCACGAAGTGATTGAATAATGTTATTATAAATTTTTTCGTACTTCACAGGTACAGATGTACATTTGACCGGCCGACATAAGGAAATTAAATGTAATTTTCTTGCATTATCAATTAGCATCAAATTAAATATTTTTACAAAAACAAAATCGTATTTTATATTTCTTTGCTGACCAGTTATTTTTAGATTTTAAATAGGTTTTATAATTTGCCAAAATATTTGTTGCTCTGTAATAGTAAAATTAAATTTTATTATTTTTTTTAGCGATATGATACTTAACATTATATCGTCCAGTTGTCGGTCTACTGTAATTTTTTTTACTAACGACAAAGTCGTCGACGTCAACATCTTCATCACCATCGTCATTGTTGTATAAAATATCATCTTCGTAATAACCAGAAAATGTACCCGATTTTGGTATAAAATTGTAGTTAGTGATTTTATCATTTGCGATCGTATCACTTGCATATGTATCAGCAAATTGCTTAATCAAGTTCATATTGTAATATATTTTTTTTTTATCTAATTATAAATAATAATGACCAGCGAAACGAAATCTCCCGATGTAAAATATCATCAAAAATTAATATATTAAATTACAGAGAATTAGCCGAAGCAGTTCGAAAATGTCTGTCAGGTTATAGTGCTTATTCGGTTAATGTTATTATAACTCAAGGTGATTCTGATAAGATACTTCTGACAGTAGCAGAAAAAAATAAACTTAATGATAGCGCATTAATAACATTAAAATTTGATCGTGATGACATTTTAATGTTTGCACATAATTGCTTAACCAAAACAGAATTAAGAAATATAATTAATCATCATATTTAAAAATAAATCTGTCAAATGTTGACGTTGAAGTTGCTGATGTTCTTTTACCATCAGCTATTTCTTTTAGTTTAGCTGTATTAATTTTAAGGTGTTTTGCAGCAGCTGTCATTGATTTAAATGTTATTTCTTCACAAGTTTCAAGATTTATTGAAATTATTTGTCTAGTTGGTTTTTTAAAATTGTTAGCACCACCATCTCCACGTCTAATATTTTCTTTTAGTGTTACCAAGTCCAAATTTTCAATTCTATTGTCAGATTTAATGCTGTTAACATGCTCAGTAACTTGATCATCTGGAATAGCGCTATGAAAAATTTCGTAAACAAACGTATGTGATTTATAATTAATAAAATCTGTTTTAATTCCTCTAACTTCTATAAGTAAATATCCATCTCTATCCAAATTTCCTAATACTTTTATTGTTCTTATATTTCGTGTAATTCCCTTATCAGATGTTCGTAAAGATCAAATACTTGATGACGTTGAAATTCACTTTGTAATGCTAAATTTTCAATATTGTCATCGCTAATAGAATTATTTACTCTATCTACTCGCTGTCCTTCTGGAATATCATCACAAAACAAAATATAAATAAAATCTTTTCTAAACATTTCAACTCATTCTGTATCATCTCCCCTAACATTTATTATCATACCTGCTGGAGTTGATTCACCGACAGATTTTTGAGATTTTCTGTTAATAACTGAACCAAATGCATTTGCGGCATATAAGTTGTACTTTGGGTGAACATGATAAGCTTCCTGATCGTCCACTGTCAATCTAATATATCTCAGAATTTCTGTCATTATACTATAAGCATTTCATATCTCTAATTGAAAAATTATAAAAAAATCAATTAAATATAAAATATACTATATATAATGTTAAAATTGCATGATATTGCTAAGAAGAGCACTATCAAAGCAGACAAAATTGCTTGTGCATTTTCTGGTTATGATAACAGTTACAAATTTGATAATCAAAATGTTTTAGCAAATTATAACTCCACAAATTTATTTCATCTTTTGCAACCTGCCGTATCAAAAAAACTTTCAGCTCACAAAAGTATCAAACTAAAAGTTCAGTATCATATGATTTTATTAAAGTTACATGTGATTGAAAAAGATACACTTGATATAATTTTTGAAAATACAAGTTTTGACAGCGAAATTTTAGAACCATATCTAACAGCTAAATCACGAAAAATATTAACTGGAACAAATATTGCCACAGTCGCCGTTGAAATACACCAAGAAATAAATAAAATATTGGAGGAATTTACTGCATTAGGATCGGGTTGGATATTTGAAATGATAAAAGAAGTTTTATTTCACATAATGAAATATAACGTACTTCGTGGTAGTTCTTACGTTGATCTTCCTCAAAAAATTTAAAACAAAAAATGTTGTATAAATGTCAGAAAAAATGATGACCAATGTTTTCGCTGGTCAATTTTATCTGCAAAACATCCTCAGAATGATCACCCTGGCAGAATTGAAAAGTGATTGCCATACAAAGACGAGCTAAATTTAATTGGAATAACTTTTCCAGTAGCAGAAAATCATATACCAAAGTTTGAAAAACAAAACAATATTTCAGTAAAAGTTTTCGGACTAGATGAAAAAGAAAATCTTTACCCGAGATATATTTCAGCGACTGCTACACAAAAGGCAATAAATTTATTGTTTTATAAAGGACATTATTGCTGGATAAAAAACTTTAACGTCCTAGTTGGCAGACAGTATAATAAAAATAAAAACAAGAAATATTTCTGTTATAGATGTCTACAAGGTTTTTCTAAAGATGGAACACTGCAAGAGCATCTCAAATACTGTGTCAACGTTCAAAGAATAACTATGCCAAGCGAAAAAGAAAAAGTGTTAAAATTTAAAAATTATGATCATAAGCTAAATATCCCGTTTGTTATTTATGCTGATTTTGAGTGTCTACTTGTTCCTGTTGTTGGCGCAGAAAATAATCCGAATAAATCAAGTACAAGAAAAATACAACAACATGTCCATTGTGGAGCAGGTTATAAAGTAGTTTGTTGTGCTAACGATAATATTTCAGGTCCAGTAAAGTTATACAGATGTAAAAATAGCGAGTCTGAAAGTCCAGCTGTATGGTTGCTAAAAAATTTAATAAACGAAGTTAATAAGATTTCTAACAGATTATTCAAAACAGCTCCAATGAAAATAACATCCGAACAACAACTTGATTTTGATAATACAATCAATTGCCGTATCTGTGAAAAATCATTTGGTGATGACAAAGTGCGAGATCATTGTAATCTGACCGGTCAGAATCGAGGAGCAGCTCATGACAGTTGCAATTTAAAATTTCATGCTCCAGATTTTATTCCTGTAGTTTTACACAACTTTCGAGGCTATGACAGTCATATCATTGTAGAAGCTTTTGGTAACGAGGAAATTAAATCTAAACTAAAATTGAATAATACAATAAAATGTATTCCAAACAATTTTGAAAAGTATATGTCAGTCACGCTCGGCAAATTACGTTTCATTGACAGCCTGCAATTTTTGGCAGCACCATTAGATGAGCTAGTAAAAAGTGGTAGCAATTTCAGTAATCTAAAAAGTTGTTTTGGTGAAAACTACGTAGATCTAACAAAAAAAAGTTATCTTTCCGTATGAGCATCTCGATGACTGGAGTAGATTTAATGAAACGTCTCTTCCTGATAAAGATAAATTTTACTCGCAACTCAAAAATGAAAATATCACAGATGAGTACAAATATGCACAAGATATTTGGAATAAATTTAGCTGTAAAACATTTGGTGATTATCATGATTTATATTTGAAAACAGGTGTATTACTACTAGCAGATGCTTTTGAAAGTTTTCGTCAAGTTAGTCATAAAAATTATGGATTAGATCCTTGTTGGTATTATTCAGCTCCGGCACTGAATTGGATCTCTTGACAGATGTTGATATGTTTAATTTTATTGAAAAAGGTATAAGAGGCGGAATTAGCGTTATAACAAAAAAAAAATATGCGATAGCTAATAATAAATATATAAAAATTATGATAAAACTCTCCCATCAAATTACATTATTTATCTAGATTGTGTGAACTTGTATGGATATGCAATGTCAGAGCCAATGCCTTACGGTGGATTTCATTGGATAGCTCCAGATCGATTTCTTAAAGAAACTGAAAAAGATTTACCTAAAAAATTAATAATAATTTTTCAGATATTTCATACTTTGTTGAAGTTGATCTAGATTATCCTAATTCGTTACATGATCTACATAACGATTATCCGTTTTGTGCAGAGTCTATGATGATAGATTACAGTTTACTATCACCTGGGCAACGAGAAATGACAACAGCAAAAAATTCGATTGTTAATAAGTTAGTTTCAAATTTGTTAAATAAAAGAAATTACGTGATACATTACAAAAATTTAAAACAAGCAGTAGATGCTGGACTAATTCTGAGAAAAGTTCATCGCGTACTAAAGTTTAATCAGTCGAGGTGGATGGCAGATTATATTGACTTAAATACGAAACGTCGTTCTGTGGCTAAAACTGAATTTGAGAAAAACTTTTTCAAGTTAATGAACAACTCGGTAAGACAATGGAGAACATTAGAAAGAGAGTCTTTATTGAAATTGTAAATGATATAAATCGCAGAAATAAAATAGTTAATGATGATGGTTTTGTTAGTATGAAAATATTTAATGAAAATCTTGTTGCAATACAACGACGAAAGACAAATTTAAAGTTAAATAAACCAATTTATGTTGGTGCAGCTGTACTTGATATATCAAAATGGCTGGTGTATGATTTTCACTATAATTTTACCAGAAAGCAATGGCCAGATTCGGAGTTGTTATTTACTGATACAGACTCGCTGTTTTATAATATAAAATGTGAAGATGTCTATCAAGATATTTATAAACACCGTGACCTATTTGATTTATCAGATTATCCAGAAAGTAGTGGATTTGATGATGATGCAAATAAAAAAGGTATTGATAAAATGAAAGACGAGTTTATGTTTGTACCAGTTAGGGAATTTGTTGGACTAAGAATTAAAATGTATGCCGTAATTTTAGATGACAATAAACTGACGAAGAAAAGCAAAAGGTATTCCTCATGGGTATGTAAAAAAAGTAAGAAATTTGATGACTTTAAAGCAGCATTAAATAATAATGTCAGTTTTATTAAGACAAATGTTATCAGAACAGATCGTCACAAACTTGAAACAGATACAATTATAAAACGTGGACTAAGTAATGTTGACGATAAGAGATATTGTGAGAACGGAATTAATACACTAGCACTTGGGCATTATGCAAGTACTAGCAGTGACATATTAGACATCATCTTTAATTAATTTTGTCTAAACTTTAGAAATAAACTCTGTCTAGCCTATTTGTGTTTTTAAAAAGGGAGATAATACTGTCTTCCAGCTAGTGTAAATCATCTGTGGTTATCGGACGTAGTATATATAGCTAATGCAGGATATTTTGTCAATTTCCAGACTCTAAAAGTCTGTCTGCCTGTATTAATGAAAATCGTCTGGTATGAAATAGAATGAGAAATAATATATTTCAGTACAGCCTTTATGAAACAGATGTCTGTATTGATCTGTATAAGCGCTAATGCAGGATATTTTGTCAATTTCCAGACTTTGAAAGTCTGTCTGTATTAATGAAAATCGTCTGGTATGATGCACATCTCCTCTTCTTTGTAAAGTTTTTGAAGGAAAATACTTACTAATTAGACTCCCCCTAAAAAAAATGCAATTCCCTGGTCAATATAACCTTAGGATGATAAATAATATGTTTCAGTACAGCTTTTATGAAACAGATGTCTGTATTGATTTTTGGCATAACAGGTAGTTTGGGATAATACAGAGGCGGAATGTACATTTATTGATTTTCAGACTGCCTGCATTGCAGGTCTAGGAGTCTGTCTGTGATAAGGATCTGTATCAATGATTTCGTTTTATATACTTTAGATTGTAATATTTTTAACCAGAGAAGATGTATAAAATCATATATTTTTAATAATAATGTTTTTTAAAGTCAAAAATGTAATACTAATCTCACAGGAATTTCTTGTTATAGGTAACTATATGATAATTTCTCAAACGTTTATATATAACCGAATGTCATAGCTCAGTGTTAGAATGTTGAATTTTCGTACTGAAGATCTGTGGTTCGGTTCCCATAGCAGCCAAGTTGTCGATGGGTAGACCCTAAGGTTGCCATTTTTTATATAATTGGGGAGGGTTCCGTGCCTCCAAAGATTAATGTACACCTCTCATCACGTTAAACAACGTGGTGGGTGTTGTTTTGCACTCGCCCCGGGGTTTGATTTGGGGAGGTTTACATTAAATCTAAATGCATTTTCGCCGGGGAAAATTGGAACCCCCTCAAAAATAAACATCAGGGTGATAAAAGTTCATAGCGTGTGACCTCACTAAAGGGAATATACCCAACAAAGGACATTCAGAAAGAATGTTCACCGGACAAAATAGTCTCGTAAAGTGCCTGTGGGCTATAAGAAAAGCCTTAGCCAATGAAGAGTGCCTATAGGCCATAAGAAAAAGGCCTTATGTCATAAAAAAGGTATCAATGGAGGACTCTTAGGACTTTATGGTAAAGGCTTTACTGGTGATGAAGGGACCTAGTGGAATGGTAGATTATCATTGCTGATGTTTATTTTTTGTGAAATATATTAATAGTAGATGTTTAATTTTGTATAGCTTTAGTAACATCATTATCAAAAAGTGCGTGAACTATATTGTCAATAAATGTCATTGGATCATCTGCCCAACCTCTTATTCGTTCGTCATTTTCAGCTGCGAATAACCACACTGATCCATATTTTGGTGATATATGGTAACCAACATTTTTGATACAATTGCTTATTATTTTAGTTGTTATGCCAGTATAGCTTGAGGCTGCCCTAATCGAATTAAATCTCTTACAAAATTTGTTTGTTAGATCAAATCCAACATGTCTCTTTAATTGACAAAAGGACATTTTATATTAATATTTTATTGTTTAATATGAAATTTCTAGCACAAAAGGTTTCTAAACTAGGATATTCTTTCTCCGACAAATCCCCTCTCTCCAAATTTGGGAGGGAGTGGGGGTTTCTGGCCTAGGATCCTCTTTTTGGTTCAGGATCATCATCTTCCTTCACTACTATGGAGATGCTTAACAAAAATAAAATAGAGCATGTTTGATATAACACATTTCTGGATGTTACTAAGTTTTCTGTAGTTAAGAGTGTTGGTAGACTATGAAGTGTATAGGTCTATAGGCTATGTGCATAGATCAGTGTTTTCTGTCATAGTTCATTTCACACAGCATTGAGAATTTGATCCTATCTGTAGCACAGTCAATTTTCAGGTCAGCGTCATTAAATGTAGCGAACAGTATATAATTTATTTCACACGAAGTATATAAAACTAGCTAAGTAGCTTTAGCTACATATAATGACGCTGACCTGAAAATGTACTGAGTCGGGCCTGCAGATAGGATAAAACTGACTATGCTGTGTGCAACGAATTAGCATAATACCAAAATGCTCGATATTGTGTACGTGTGTGTGTCTGTCTCTCTCGAAATGTTTTGTATGGTGTGTTCTCAAAAATGGAGAGACCTTAAGTTACTACGTTGTTTTGTTATATATTTGTTGTTGTTGTTGTTGTTGTTTGATTTTCAGACAACTACGTCAGGCATAGCAGAAGACATAGGTTTCTTTTTTTTAAAAAAGTAGTTCCAAGCAGGTGGACACCTTGACTGAGATGACCGGTCTGAGACAACCAGACTGAGATAAGAAAAGTAAGGGTAGCAAAACAGCTAGATTCCTCTGTCGCATGGGTGAGAAATGACGTACGCTTTATTAACGTGTGTATGATCTCATATT
Organism: Megalonaias nervosa; assembly: GCA_016617855.1. NCBI lineage: Eukaryota > Metazoa > Mollusca > Bivalvia > Unionida > Unionidae > Megalonaias > Megalonaias nervosa. The sequence continues at coordinate 1,230 of JAECUM010062592.1, read as the reverse complement.
GTTTCATTTCTAACAACAAACTACGTTTAAATAAAGGCATGGTTCTTGCACATATAAAAATGTACATTTGACTAGTTGTCTTCTAGAGCTTACTTATTGCCATTTGAATTCCTTTATATTTACTGACTGACTGTTAGTAACTCTGCCAGATGGTTTATTGTTTTTTGTATTTTTAAAGGGAAATGCATGTTTAAAAATTGTTGCCAGAAAGATTACAACAAAGTGCCGTTACCATGATGACGACGCGAAGGACGATTAAAATGAAAAATAAAAATGAGCGTAAGACGAAGACATTTTAATTGAAGATTCAAGAACCTTAATTACAATCTCTTTTCTTTTCAGTCCTTTTAAAATGGGTTTACTTTGACATATCACCTGATTTATCACTGTGGATATAGGAGTCTATCCGCAAAAATGGGTATGTAGCAATTACACACACGCACACATGGCTTTTAAAGTGTCTGAAGGAAGCAATTTCATATACCAATACTATTGGAATATCAAATTATAATCCGCCCATGGCAAATGAATACACGTACATAAATATGATTATCAACATTGCTTTGATACTCTAGAAATGAATATCTACTTCTTAATCATTACTGACGTAAGAAAATACCGAAAAATATGAACAATCCCCGTTTTCTAAATGAATTGAATATGGTACACAATTTCATCAAAATCCCCTCTGCTTCCATCCCCTCTCTCTCTCTCTCTCTCTCTCTCTCTCTCTCTCGTAAGGGACACAAATATGTGGAGTGAGAAAGAAAAAGAATTTGAGCTGGGTGAAACTAGTGAATTTTAACTTACCGCAAGAAACCTACAAAAACCTGGGTACATTTTCCATGCGATCGATCTACAGTGTTCACAGTATAAGTGATAACAAAGTTGTAAATTTAGCCTGTTGAGACCGTACGGAATACAATCCTTCGTTTGGAGGTACAAAACATACCGTAATGTATTTAATGCTTTGATTGACGTATTTTTTTAAAAAAAAACATAAAAAGGTTATAAACGCAGATCGTTTATAACTATAAAAATGTCCGCAGGCCGCTCCCCTACCCTCTCTTTCTCTCTCACCGTGTTTGTTGGTCAGGCAACAGTCTTTTCGACCAACAGAGAAACATAGTAACAAAAATTATATAATGATAAGTCTCATTACAACCCACCCTCTCTCTCTCTCTCTCTCTCTCTCTCTCTCTCTCTCTCTGTTGGTTGGTCTGTAAGCAT
>JAECUM010062591.1:0-20272 GCA_016617855.1 Megalonaias nervosa | reverse complement strand
TAGATAAACCTGGGCAGGGAATTTTCATCTATAATCCGTTGTGTTTGTAGAATGATGGGTATAGAGCTATCAGCATGGAATGAACAGGGAATGGATGTTATTTATTTGTCTATGGCGTCATACGGCATTGCTTGTTTTATTGGCACTAGTTCGGTGTTGGTTGTGAGGGTGTGCATATAATAATTATTAAGAATAAATGCTCTATAATTTTACCTTGATATTGCCGGTATATTGTGCAGTGCATATCCGGAGCAACATACTGATGTATAGCTGAATTCACTGCTCTGCCTCCAATAATTGTACTAGCTTAATAATAATAATAATAATAATAATAATAATAATAATAATAATAATAATAATAATAGTAATAATAATACCATTAACAAAAGTCATTTTCAGGGTCACTATTATCACAATTCGTAGTATTTAAGACTGAAGTATTTGCTAAAGGAACCAACGATGATCATGATAAGAGAAAAAAAGTTTTTAAAATGCAGTTTAATTTTTCCGAGCCTGATAAATGTTCCGACAATAGCGCATAATGCCCGTCTGAATAAGACGTTTACACAGTATACATGCTGCATTTCTAATGTGTTTCTCGTGTAAAACAAAAAGGATCGTATATAAAGTTCATGACTCATATTTGTGAAATTCTATTCAGATTTGTTAACCATGTTACTGTAAACTGTGAGACAGGAAATACTGCAAACACATAATGCAATTTTTTCTCCAGGTTGTCTCTCTCATTTATTCAGTCCTGATACTACTACTACTACGTGATACACGAACAAATGCTTCTGTAACGTAGTCCTGACAATCAACCGTATTAGTGGAAAAAATTTCAGCTTAGAACAAAAAACAAAACAAAAACAGACCCTGTAACCGAGGTTATACTACTTTGCCATGATAGGTTCTATATGTGCAGTGTGTTTGTCAAGAGACCATCATCGCCTCTTTGTGCATGAGCATGTACCACATCCAGTCAAGGACATTTGCATATAGAAGAGAGCAAACCATTCCTCCAACAAGAGTCAGACTCCTCACCGCCCCCCCCCCCCTATGTTATAGAACCATGTTCATTGAGACTTGCCTTATCGTCCTCTAAATACGTGGGACTCTACATCAAATGAACATAGCAGGAGAAACCTCATACTTTATCCCACAGTCTCAGATATATCGTTGGGGCACCAACAACGTTACGCATGGTGGTCTGTCTAAGATATTGCAATCATAAAAAACACCTTATTTTAAGTTCTTTAATAGTTCGTAAATTGGGAAACTATGTAAAAACATTATTTCTATTTTTGGACCTTTTGGATGCTTGGTTTTCCGTCGTATGCATTTTTCCATTAATTTTTGTCATCGATGTGTCTTTGACATACAACTGGACAGTATTACTGTGAATAGGTGTACCACTTAAAGGTGCGCAAGAAATAACTTATGGATCCTACTATCAGTGACTGATAAAAAAGACATGTCGTATCCAATGAAAAATGTTCTTGATAAAATTTGAACATTTCTTTTATATACGATTTCACTAATAATATTAAACAAAGATCTTTGTGGCATAGAGATGGGTGACTTATGCATTCAGTTGTTTTAATACAGATAATATCTTTTAACTTCAATATTATCTACTCTTCGCCAAGTAAATATGATACATTCGATTGACTGGAAGCACATTGTGGTAAGTCATTACATCATATCGTTAGGTCAAGCTACGTTACTCACTTTATTGTATGTAAACATAATTACTGCACGCTGATTCCTGGCAAAACCAGACACATTCAAATAGAGATTAATCAATGGGACAAACAATATAGACTCCATGGGCCAACTATATAAATGTAATAGAAATGTGCACAACAGATAAAGTAGGTCGTAAATACTAATTCCATTCTAACTTTACACAGATCTCTTGACCAGATACTCTATTGGAAATAAGAAAAGAAGGAAGGCAATTTCTAAGCAGAAAATCATTAAACAAATTCTCGGAAGATATTAATTAAGAACAGGCAATATATTATTCAGCTCCTGATACTATGCCAAGTATCTTCACCAAAGTTTCCATGTCACGTTATTTTGTTATAAACCTACGGAATGGGGAAACCTTAAAATACAGGTGTTACGAATATGTAATTTAATTACTTTTTTGTTAGTTTTAACTTCTTTTTTTAAATTTTGTTTCATTACATTTTATTGTAATTATAATTTTCATTGGATTTGAGTCTCTTTTCGGAAAATTGGCTTGACCCGATAAGATTATAACGGTTACTTCAGCACTATTTTTAGCTCACCCTGGTTCGTAGATTTTGTAAACATCGAGTGGAAACGATTGGCTATTACCAAGGTCATGATCTGTTTGCGTGATAGCTCTAATTTGTAATCAACGTTTTTTTTTATTGAATCTTATAATAAGGTTCGCTAAGTTCTTTCTTGCCTACGTGACAAATGGCATTTTTGATCGCGCTGTTCAAGTTAGTAAAACAAGTAGCCCGTCACGTGAGCCACCCTGTGATCTAAAATAGAGGCTTAAAACAGCCATTTTCTACTAGATCTATTCAGTCGGATTTTATGCCTTGAGGGCTCAAGAGGTTTTTATTGTTGTTGCCAGCTTGTTCTGAAGTTCGTCTAATTTTTGGAATTTAATAATTCATTCTCTAGAAAACTACAAAAGTGCTTCATATTTATAAAAGTTCTGGGAGAAAGATATTCAGTGGAAATTTATTATGGAAATTCTAAACGGAAACATTATAAACTGTGATTCAATCGAGGATCGGTTGCCGTCCGTACAACGACCTCATTTGACGTCATCGCCTTCCATATTGGAACGTCATCGAGATTCGAACCTGGATTCAATTAGAACTGTTTAGTGATAGGACTTATATATTTCAATTCTAGGATTAATATTTGGATTATATTCACAAACCGTAAGTCTTATTTCATATTTTTACGTTGTTTTCTAGGGAAATAAATCATTTTTGTTAAATTTACAAAGCTTGTTGGCTTCACTCTTTTCTTTTGTTACTTTTGTACAAGCCTACACATAACACAGGAAAGGAATTCTTTTTCTGTAATCTTCATTCATTGATCCAAATTCGACAGCAGTGCTATTCTATTCATTTTCTGTCTCAACTTAATTGATAATCAAATTCACGTTACGAGGAAACCATGCCAACAGTTGGATAGAGACGATGCCCAACTACGTCCTCTTGAATTGATTAGTGGAGTGGGTTGAGAAAATTTGCTATTTAAACTATTACTGATTTTTGCATATTTCAGCAGGTTTTGACTTGACAACAGAATACATACCTTTACTCATTATGGTTGCAAAAATAATATCACGACAATGTACTTATCATGGTATGAATTTCAAGAGGAATATGTGCATGTACAAAATAGACTTGTCGGTACGTGAGTAAATTCTATAATGGTTCCTGAACTGCAACAATTTGGAATGATGTATTAACGGCCTGAGCAGCATATCCATATTAGTGGCACTTGCGTTATGGTAAACAAAGTAAATAACAAATGTGTAAGATATAAGTTGCAAATTATATAAATGCAATGATAACACGAAACAAGTTATTGACTTGAAATGCATTATTTAAACTTAGTAACACCTTTTAAGGTTATACCTTAGATGATGGTAAAACAATTAAGGGAACGTGTTTCAACTTTAAATCATATTACAATTAGTATATTATCTGTGAATTGCAAAATAGGTAACGACAAACGGTATTGCACCATGCCATTGTTAATGTTGTCCCTGTTGCTTTTTATTTACAGCGATTCCTCAGCGTCAGATATGTTATACATGCCGGCCAATCAACTACCTACGGGAAGCGACTGGCAAGCTTCCTCACATACCTACATTAGTCCATGATTACTCAAACCCATGTGGACAAAGAAAAGATTTCAGTGATCGATAAGGGCGAGATCTTTAGTAACCTTTGGCAACATATTTCCCCATAATTTCTTGAGTAAGTCCCACTTTCATTTTGTTTCAGAAGATTCCTTTATTCTAACTGAAACGCGAAACTGCTACGGTTGTGAACAAATGTTATTCATAAGCATTCAGTTCGTATATTTCGCCTTAATAAACAATCAGAATTCATGCTCCGCCATGTCTGGATAAATTAAAGGGAAGAATAAAATACTTGTATTGTCGCTATATCATTGAACTAGCATAGCAAATGCAGGCCAAACGTAGAATCAGTGTAAGATTTGTCACCAAACGTACCAGGTAGCAAATTTGTTCAAACGTTGTTTAAAACTATTAATTGTATAGCAATTTTTATCTTTGGTTTATTTTCACACTTTGCGCAGCCGGATTGATAAAAATGGCGAATGCAAGTGTGCATATATTGCTGGTATCATACTATCAAGTTCTAATGCCGGCCTTAGGTTTTGTTAGCGCCACGACTTAATTAAATGCATCTATTCAAAGTTGCATACTAGGTATTCATTGTTTTGGTTTGTTGTCTTTTGTTTTCTTTTGTTTATATCTGCGATGTGATGGAAACGGCATGCTTGAGAAAATATAAAATTGAACGAGAAGTGATATGTTTACATTATACAATTTGATTGCTGTCAATGCCAGTCGGAATACAGATTTGTCTTTTTATGCTGTTTTTTTTTTTTTTTTTGGGTAAACGAAGTCTCTATATCTGTATACATTTGTTGCAATGAATATAGTATTGCTTATAAATCGCACGATCGGATGCAGTTATTATAAAGAGAACATTTATTATTCATCATATATTATTTCAGATATTTATTTTACAAGTAATAATGCTTGCAAACAATGCAGGATGATAAAGAGAGAAATCTATTTTACTTACACGTAGTAGAATTGGGCACACTTGTAGACGTATTGAAGGCAAGTTTGCACTAGTGACAGATAATCTACATTTATTATATGTTAGACAATGTTTTATTTCTGTATGTGATAAGTACGTTTACCCGTTGTAATTCAGAAGTGGAAGATACGGCAATGTTACTTATAACAACTATCAGAAGACTGGCAAAAAGACTAGAACACTTACCGATAGAGAGAGCCGGTATACCAAAATTAATCACCGGAACTAGAACAAGGACTGCAAAAATGGAATGATACTTCTTTATGCATCTCAGTTACTCTTCAGGAAAATATTGAATGCTTCCCTTATTATTGTTAAGGAAAGTTAAAACATTGCAGAAAACAGGCATCATGAATAATCATGATTTCAAGCATTTAAAAATTTGATCGATGTCTGTAAGTACATTCTCGGTGTTGGTATTAAAGTTGACTATACAGTACAATTTGCATTGGATGTTGTATGATGTATAAAGCCTAAGCAAATAGTTAAATGAGAAGATATGTATTTTAATCAAAGCAAGATTAAAAATATTGCCTGCAACAAACAATGTGTTTCTGGTCAGGAAGCGAAGTAATAGCTTCGAAACTTAACCTCGTGCAAGCGTTCCTATTTTCCGTTAATTGTTTCAGTCTGTGAGGTGACCTCATCATCTCGTATTATGTGATTCAGCCACACTAAATGTTAACAATAAATACTTACCAACAAAGAATTTAATTAAATCCATATTCCTTAGTTGTGTTTACTGTTTCTTTTAGATGAAAATATTTAAAACGATTCACATCTGTACCTGGAAAATTCAACTTCTAATTTGCTTTGGCTTACTTATATTAGAGTTTAACAATGCTATACGTGACTACAATTCGAATGTCACGTAAAGCGATATCTGAGGGAATGGCCCCTGTCACGATATTCCATCATGACCAATAGAGAACCCGATACATGCTAACTATGACCTTTCGTTTCATACATCAATTTAGCTCAGAGCCCCTACAGTCAGACTTCAAGATCTCTTCAATTGCTCCTGTGAACAGTAATTTATGTATAGATCAACAGAGTAACAATAAAAAAGCCTGCAAATCTCATTTACTAAAGAACGGATTTGTGCAAAACCGCCTACGAAAACAATTAAAAATCGCAAATCATCTCTTCAAATGATGCAATTATAAAACTACTCTACTCATTTTTAATGCGTATGTCTGTGGAAAACATAGTTATACTGGCAGAAATTAAATTTAATCGAACGTATGGTTCTTAAAATAGTCTGCAATGCTGGCGGATGAACAAAGAAACGAAACAAATAAATTTAAATTACTATTCCAGGATATAATTGATCTGATTATACGGATGTAACTTTCATACATTAGCCAGTTCGTCCATCAAGTCGATGATGACCACTTTAGGCATCCATTGCTGTAGCTAGATCGAATGATCTGAGGGTGAGTAGGTGGTTGATGAGACCGATGTGCGCCCTGAATAGTCTGGGTAGTCTGCTCCCACCTGTCATAGCTAACGCCAAAGTTCTTCAACGATGTCTTCAGAGTGTCTTTATGTCGTTTTCTCTTGCCTCCTTTGTTGCGTTTATCTTTTTCAATCTCGTATAGTTATTCGTGAAGCCTGTGGTCTGGCATGCGAACTCCATACCCTGCCCTTCGCAACTGTGATTGCATCGAGATGGTGTAGATGCTGGGCACACTTGCTTCTGATCCATTATAAAATAGATGAAAGCGAAATAGTTGAATAGTTGACTTTTAGGATAAGATTTCAAACGTTTATATTTACATTTTAGTTTTACTTTAAACGCCTGAATATATTTTATTTTCATCCATTTCCAGACTGGTTCCCATTCTTCCACATAAATGGTCCAGTGAGTCATGCAAGATTTTCTCGACATATCGTACTCGTGTATACAGTCATTTATTTCTACATTAATGGCGTTTCTTGTTTCAGTAACAATAAGCCAAGGACTGGAAATCTAGTTTACTATCGAACGGATTTACTCATTTCCACCTGTAGGAAATACTACTTTCGTTTTGTTTAAAGTTTGAAATCATCAGTTGAAGTAATACAATGATAAACATGCTCTACTTAATATCAAAGCGTTACGTTTATGAAACATATTTACACCGACAGCAGCTAAATTTAGGCAAAATGTTTAATGATGCGAGCAGCACAAAATTAAAATTATGACTGGTTAAATTTAAAACATTATTCCATCATATAATAGATCCCATTATATGTATGTAAATTGTCATACAATAGAAAATCAATAAGAGCGAACTAGTGTTATTCTTCGGATTATCTGGTCATATGATGAGTCATAAGTAACAAAAATAGTGTTGGCATATTATGAGGGCTTGCAAAGTTGCCATTTGTTATGAATCACGGAGTGTCTTTGACAATGTTTTACTAAATGATTTGCACAAATTATATTGGACTTATCAGTCATTACGATTGTTGGTGTGCATTATTATTTAATGTCACTTGTTAAACCTTAAATCTACGACTAGTTTGCGCATTGCACCTGAGTATGTCAGTGTTCTATAACTTCATATTGCCATTTATTTGGATTGTTCCTCCATGCTTTGGTATAACTGATATTGACACATCAAGTTTAATTGATTAACAATGTTATATTTCCAAGTCGAGCGTTCGATTGTTTCAAGATAAGAGGACTATTCAACTTTACATATACGTTCGGACTGTAATTAGTAATTACTCTAAAGTAATGCAAACTTAGGAGTTATTAAAACTGTTGTACTTAACTACCATTAAAATTGCATACAATGGTGAGGAAATGGTGGTCTTAAGAAAAGACGTTTATTTCACTTTAATACATTAAGAATTTATTAAGGTAGCATAGCTATTATCTGTGTACTAATACGTTCTTCAAGTATCGGGTCAGTAATTATTTAACAGCCCAATAATCAGTTAACCAGTGAAGGAAAAAAATATCGTCCATAATGTTTTGAGATAAACGTATTGGCCAGTAAATGGAATTTTGCAGTACCTATTTCAAAGTCTTATATATATGCTCTATCTTTGACAAAATATTGTGTTTTCTTTTTGATATCCCGCATTTAACTTACTAATAGGAAACTATCCTTTGCATTCTTGGCCCGAATTTAGGTATAAGGCACATATCATAGAATTGCCTGTGGAAGAAAAGAGTTTCTTAGAAATTAACAAAATCTGAGTAAAAGCATGTAACTCTCATGACTGAAATTGTACGAATATAATACATGCATTATTTTTTTAAAAACAAATATATCAGTTTTAGGTTCTATGAATTACTGGTCGTCCGATCCCTATAAGGTGAAGGAGGTGTGTAGTGTATCCTTCCATTGATACATTGCTATATTCTCTAAGATAGCTGTCGAAAAGTTTTTAACTTTATTTGAATGTTGAAATTACATTAATTCCGCTCAATATGATCAGGTATGTATGTAAATAAATCTGAATAACTATTCAAAATTTCCTTGGTTTGTCGAAGTTGACCTTCAGGTAACTCAGGACACGCGCTGTCGTTATCAATTCTCCTTTAGCCACCGACATAGGACAATCTAGCGAATTTCTGTACTCTGTTTTATATTTAGTTTGTCACGCGACACTTCCTCGATGACAACAGTATATACACCTTTCAATACGCATTATTTCGTTTGACCGGACATTTGCTATTATCGTTTAACATATTGAGAGGAACTATTTCTAACCTATCCTCTTGTTAAATCGGTTGTTCCATTTCGCCAATGAACTGTTTGCCCTCTATGGCCCTTTCCATTATACCAATAGTTCTTCCTAGTAGAAGGGAGAAGAAACAATACACAATCCCAAGTCGAATGTCCGATAATTTGTTCCGCGATTGTAATATTTAGCTTACTTGCTTCTCGATTTCGTCGTGTGCCATCCGATCCGCACTATCGAATTTCTTGCGTATTAAAATATTAGTATATGGTTTTAACTTACATATCCTTAATTTTGGCAATCAAGTTTCGAGTATATTGAGTCATACAATCCGCAAGAACCGTCTCAGGCGTACCTGTCCTTCTTGACATGTCAATAACTTGCTTGGCCACACTTTCGGCTTCAATTAATGGCAAAAGCTTAAATTAAGGGTATCTAGCTGTGTAACCTACTAGCGTTAGGATATATTAGTTTCATCGATCGTTAATATTGTAAATATGGCTCCCACAAAATCTATGGCAACCATCGTAATGGTTGTTATCTATCAAAATGTATTTAACCTAAAAATATCTTCGTTATTCTTCGTACGATCGACATAGTCATTCTACGTCGCAATTTAGGCCAAGCCAATAATATTCGGCTAAAGCATTATCGATTGTTTTCTTCCTGCTTAAGTGGCAAGCCATACTGGACTCGTCTGCAGCAGATAGGGCATGAGACCTGAATGACTGTGGGATAGCCAGTTGGAATGAATGGTAAATCCCTTATGCAATAATCTTTCCTGGCTTGGGAAGTTTGAGCTCCACGCACTTATATAATATTTTATGATACCAAACACCTTCCTGATTTCTTCGCGTCAGATATCGGTCTCGTCTTCTATAACTTTAATTGTATGCACAGACCGTCTCTCCAACAGTGCATGCTATCTAATTTCACTGTTTGTATAATCTGAAAGCACAATTCATATGTAGTTTGATATTATCGGAGCCTGGACCCCTTGACATTTCCAAATCGTTAAGTCATTTATCAGATTGTCTATGCTCAGTGTGTTTACTTTTTTAGTATGAAATGGTTTCTCGATGTACATCATCGCGACAGGAACGCGAGCAAATCTTTGATCTAACAATATACACGGAGATTTATAAAAATGCATGTGCTCGTCCCGAACGAGTCTCCGCCTCTAATACTGTCCAACTTAGCACATTCAACTGAGGAACTGGTTAAATGTTCCGCCTCACTAAGGTTTACTATACTTAATATTTTTGCGAGGCTCTTGCTCTGTTAACCAGGATCTCTTAAGGAGTGCCTCTTTTAGAGCGGCATAATGTGTCCGGTCGTTCGCTGCCAGACATGAATGTACATTCAGCGCTGTATCCTTTAACAACGTTTTGATATAGAGCGACCGATCGTTTCTCTCCACCACTGGATAGTGACACATGGTTCAAACCTGTGCAAATAGCTGTCAGTATTATTTTATAGTAGTCAAACGGGGGCAGTTTAGAAAATCTTAACCTATATCTATCCTAGCTGGTAATGTTTCAATTTTTTCTTTTGCGCTACCTCTCAAATTTACCATTTGCCCTGTTTTGCACGACACTCTTTTTAACATTTTTATTCAATGACCATCTTTTTAAATTTATGATCCTCCTTCCAGGCCACCAAAAGCAAACATTTAATTGGGTCTCTTCTCATAACTAAACTCATTCCCAATCTAAACAAGATCTTCAAGCAACAATATGAGCAGTAATACTAACAAGGGCACCAATCGCAAGTGTACAACTGTTTTAACAGTACAATTATGGTTGGAATACAACCTCCTTCTCAAAGCGCAACAACATAAAAATAATACTCATGGATTTCTCACTGCAGGTATATATATATATATATATATATATATATATATATATATATATATATATATATATATATATATATATATATATATATATATATATATATATATATATATATTAATCTATATATGGTCTTTGGTGACGAAAAAGTGATCATATGATACCACTAAAGCTAGATAAACATGCAACTATTGCGAAAAGGAAAAAAGGGAACAACAACAGTTCTCTGCCTCATTTTTATATTTCCAAATTTGTATAAAACACGTTCACAATTTGAGACTTTGTTAGTTTAACTCATTATAACATGGTAGTTATCCGGTGAATGAAAGAATGGAGAATTGTTTTGAGTCACGTCTTCAATGCTCATCTTTGAATTGCATAAAGCTATGACAACCTGAAATTAAAAGTAATTTGTCAAAACCAAAGATGAAGTCTATATATTAATATAAAATCTCTCCAAATATACAATACCTACTTCACATAGGTAATTTTTGTTTGAACATTTAGACATTGGTTCTTTAGCAAAAATGTTCAATCCGAATAAATAAACATATTTGTTGTTATTTGCATTTGAAAAGTAGCGGTTACCTTATTTTCGGATGTAGGTGATACAGTTTAATCAGTATTGGAAGACTAAATAGTAAAAAATTGTAGGTAGTACATGTCGTCAACAGCTATATAAGGGTACATTCATCAGTAGCTTCATTAATGCTTTGTATTAGCCATAAACCCTTCTAATATAGTTAAAAGTTCCCACGTATACCACGTTTGATAACTGCAGAACATATAAAAATCACTTGTGTGTATATGCAGTTCTTCACCTACATTATTTTCAATTATATGTATGTGACCATATTTCTGTAAATTCCTGAATATACTGGCGTTATCTGCTAGGAAATAATTTTATACTGCAGTAGTCTTCCATTACTCCTATATGACATCACAGTCAAGTTCTGCGCTACAATTCTTCATCATGAAAAGTACATAATTTATGGAAATTAGCTAACTCCCGTCACAAATTAGTGATATGATTAATTTATAAAAGAAGCAGTTCTTCACAATCAAATGATTCTAAAGTGACCATGTCAAGAGTCTATGCCATTTAATAATAAGAACTGACTTTAGCTACTACTGGTTATACACACATTGTACAGTTAGATACAATAGCTATGTCATGTCTCAGCACACTTTAAATTAACAAAAGACAATAGTTTACAGATTTGGTTTCTACACTTTATACCTACACTATTATCACCTTTACTGAAGAGATTGCTTGAATGCGATTATTTATTTTATTCTTCATATATGGGATGTATTTCACACAACAAATACATGAAATATGAACTTCTGAAATTGCTGACTTGGTTTAAATTAAGATCATCAATGGCATGAAAGAAGAGGAGAATGAATCATTTGAATATGGAATGGTATCAAACATGTATTCAATTAATTCGATAAACTATAGCAAGCAGGTAATTATGATGGTGTTATCTTGGTACCCAATATTTATATCAAATATAAGTGATATATTAAATTGTACAATTACTTACCTGGAAGCCAGTGGCGGTGCCGATGCAACCCACAAAGATACCAGCGATATCCCTTAATGGGTCAAAGGTGCCACTAATGAATGTAGCGATGGCTGTGTAGCTAGGAAGTGACTGACATATATCCATAACCTAGAAACATTGCACGTAAGCCAACATGTCAGTATGTAAGTCAGTGAACAATACGTATATAAGATCATACAAAAAGTAAAATATAAACTACAGCATTAAGTTAATATTAACTACCTAACACACAAGCACACACATACAAAGACATATTAAAATCAATTATTACAAACTTGAAGGCGTCCTACAGAAACTGGAATTTAATAATGTAGCGAGTGTCAAACCAGCTTTGTCGTTAATTAATCCGTCACATGCATGAGAATGTGCATATGCATGTAAACAAGGGTCTTCTCTGGCACACGTTCCCGTCTATTTACTTTTTGTAAAAAGCATCAAAACATATTTTTGCACTGCTGACGATTTATGATTTTACGAAGCGAATACAGTTAATTCTTTACCAGAGCATATGCTTCTTTCTTCAGCGAATATTATAAATAATTATAGTAAAATTTAATTATATTGTTAACGGAGCGTATTGTTGTCGACGAAAATGAACAGTAATATAATATTTTCACCACATTTGAATTTTCGCTAACAATTATTTATATTCTCTTTTCCATAATTTAATTACTGCAACATTTCACGTTTATGATAGGACCCAATGCCGGAGATGATTAAACATGTATGATGCTAATCTGTCTGACTGTACTTGTGTATTTTAGTGTGTAAGTATATGTGCATATCATGTGTGAACTGCGAGATAAATAAGAAAAGAACTAGGCGTGAGGGTTACCATACCTTAGGTCCAGGCCTCCATGCCATAGTGATCGGTGGAGAAGTGCAATACGCCATGGGTACCTGCTCAGATTGGAAAACCTTCGAAGGGCAGTTTGTGGAGGGACTTAGGATCACCTCATGTTCAATACCATATGTCATTTGATTTCTGTCGCATGAAGCTGAAAGATACATTAATGAGTCTTATACCTATAATTTTTGTATTTTTTAACAAAATAATTTATTTCCCTAGAAAACAATGTATAAATTGGGAACGAGACTTACGGTTTGTGAATATAATCCAAAATGTAATCCTAAGATTGAAAAATACAAGTCCTATCATTAAACAGTTCTAACAGAATCCGGGTTAGAATCTCGATGAAATTCCAATATAGAGGCGATGACGTCAGATTAGGTCGTTGTACTGGTGGCAACAGATCCTCGATTGAATCTCAGTTTATAATGTTTCCGTTAAATTCCAGAATAAATTTCCACTGAATTTCTTTCTCTCAGAACTTTTATAAATATAAAGCACTTGTTTAGTTTCCTAGAGAATAAATTATTAAATTCCAAAAACAAATGAACTTCACAAACAATCTGGCTTCAACAATATAAACACCTTGTACCTTCAAAGTGTGGACATACGACTGACTAAATCTACTGAAGAACGTCTATTTAAAGCCGCGATTTTAGATCACATGGTGCTTCACGTGATAGGCCACGTGATGTACTAATTTGAACAGCGCAATAAAAAAGCCATTGATGATGTATGCAAGAATAGCCCTATCTAAGACTCAAATTCTCACACTGAAAATATATAAAAAAAGAAAGACTGTTTACAGTTCAGCTAACATGAGGGCCGAAATGACCCTGGCAATAACCAATCGTCTTCACTCGATGTTTACAAAAACTGTGAGCTAAAAATAGTGCTGAAGAAATTTTATAATCTAATCGGGTCAAGCGAATTTTCCGAAAAGAGACTAAAACCCAATGAAAGTTATCATTACAATAAAATGTAATGAAACAAAATTAAAATAAAAAAGAATTTAAAACTAACACACAAGTAATTTAATGACATATTTATGTAATAAAGCTTTCTTTTCAGCACATGTAAATTATACATGAGGTAAAATAAAATTACATAAGAAAATTCTTATGAATTATATAAAGTGTACATTAAATAATATTTCTATACACGGGAAAGTCCATCTGCAATCAAACTGTCTCTTCCTTTGATGTGTCTGATGTTAAGATTATATTCTTGCAGAAACAAACTCCACTTTAATAATCTTTGAGTTTTATTTTTCATCTTGTCGATGAAAGTAAGGGGGTTGTGATCACTAAACACAACAACCTGAGAAGGAGCTGAGCTAATGTAAACTTCAAATTCTGTAATGCCAATATTAAAGCCAAATATTCCTTCTTGATTGTTGAGTAATTTCCTTGGTGCTTATTTAATTTCTTAGAGAAATAGCACCCTGGGTGATCAACATCATTTCTATCTTCTTGAATCAATACTGCTCCAACCCCAACATTACTTGCATCAACAGATAATTTAAAAGATTGATTGAATTTGGAGCTGTAAGAACCGGCGCACTTTTGAGTATGACTTGTAACCTATCAAAAGCCTCATGACATTTTTCAGTCCAAAGAAACTTGTTTCTCTTACTCAGCAAGTTTGTCAGGGGTTCAGCAATATTAGAAAAATTGGAACAAAACTTTCGATAGTATCCGGCCATACCCAAAAATCGCATCAGTTGCTTTTTAATGACAGGCACAGGGAAATCAGGGATAGCCTTGACCTTAGCATCGATAGGTTTAACTTGACCATGTCCCACAATCTGTCCTAGAAAAGTTACACAAGCATGGCAGAACTCACTTTTAGATAAATTGATTGTCAAATTTGCATCAGTGAGTCTGTCAAAGAATTTTCGAATCGTGGCTAGATGGTCTTTCCAGGTGTCGTTGTAGATGATGACATCATCGATGTAAGCATTTCAATTAGCTAGACCAGAGGTAATTATATTCATCAAGCGTTGAAAAGTATTTGGCGAACTCTTCATCACAAAAACGGCATAAGTTTATATTGATAGAGTCCACCTGGAGTCACAAATGCCGAAATTTCCTTTGCTCTTTCCGTTAGTGGAATTTGCCAAAATCCATTCAGAAGGTCAAATTTGGTGACGTACTTGGCATTTCCAATTTTATCAATACAGTCATCGATTCTTGATAATGGAAATGAATCTGTTTTTGTCACACTGTTCACCTACCTATAATCAGTGCACATACGGAAAGTTTTATCCGGTTTCGGAACAAATATACATGGTGAACTCCAGTCACTTTTACTGGGCTCAATGAAATCATTTTCCATCAAATACTGAATTTCCTTTTTCAAGTATTCCTGTTTGGGAGGGTTCATCCTGTATGGGTGTTGTTTCACAGATTTTGAATCTACAATTTCAACGTCACGAAAAATTTTGTTTGTGATCGTAGGAATATCTGGAAACAAGTGCTCATATTCGAATAATAACTGTTTAAGTTCAATTCTTTCTTGCTGTTGTAAACGTAAAAGTTTCTGGTCCAGATTTTCCATAATTTCCAAATTCCGAAGATGTGATACTCGAAGATCAACAGTGTCCGATTGAAATTCTTCACTTAAATCCTCAGTTTGTGCGACAGGTACAACTAAATTAATTGCATGATTTACTTGGGTATCAATTTCAATATACTCCTTTAACATGTTAATGGGGCAAAGCTGTTTTTGTTTTGGCTTACCAGGAGTATTTACTTTCTCTTCAACCGTGTATGGTCCATAATACTTCGCCTGAAAGGGATTTTGTGGAATGGGCAAGAGAGCTAGAACTTTATCACCAGACTGAAAACTCCTATCCCTTGAGTTTGTATCATATCTTGATTTCATTCTGGACTGAGTAGAGTGCAGATTTGCTCTTGCGACCACAAAATTCTTTGACAATTTGTACTTAAAATCAGTAACATAATCAAGAACATTGAGCTCAGTATCATCATTAGAAAGAAGTTTCTCTTTCAACAACTTTAAAGGTCCACGCACAGTATGTCCGAAAACTAGTTCAAAGAGACTGAATCCTGAAGATTCTTGAACGGACTCTCTAACAGCAAACAAAAGTAAATGAATGCCTTCATCCCAATTTTTACTCGTATCAAAGCAATATGACCGAATCAGATTCTGTAAAGTCTGATGAAATGTTTCTAAAGCCCATTGGCTCACCGGGTGGTAGGCAGAAGATTTAATTTGTTGAATGCTTAATTCGTTCAGAGCTTGCTGGAAAATTACAGACATAAAATTTGACCCTTGATCCGATTCGACAGATTTGGGAAGACCAAATTGAGTAAAAAACTTTATCAAATCTTTTACTATGGTTTTTGTTTTAATATTCCTCAAAGGAATTGCCTCTGAGAATCTTGTTGACGCACACATAATGGTCAATACATATTGGTTGCATGACTTTGTCTTAGGTAAGGGACCAACACAATCTACCATGATTCTGCTAAATGGTTCGTCAAATGCAGGAATAGGTTGCAGATGAGCCTTAGGTATCTTCTGATTGGGTTTTCCTACCATTTGACAAGTATGACAAGATCTACAAAATTTACGAACATCACTTTTGATTTTTGGCCCAAAAAAGTGAGTCAAGATCTTGTTATAAGTTTTATTTGTCCCTAGATGACCAGCCAGAGGAGTTTCATGGGCCAAACTAAGTATTTGCTAACTGTAAGATTTTGGAACTACAATCTGATAGTTCAATGACAACTAGTCACTAAAAGGTACCTCGGGAGGTCTTCATTTTCTCATAAGAATTCCATTTTTAATGAAATAACAAACAGGTACTTCTGTGGCTTCAGTTTCACTAATGGCCCTCTGACATAAACAGGAAATCTCAGGATCTTTAATCTGTTCGACGACAAGTGATTGTCTTTTGTCACCCTGATTAGATAAAAGAGAATGAGTATTTAAAAAAGGATCACTGTGATTAATATCTTTTGCTTGATCCAAATTAGGAGTGAAAGTGACCTCATCAAAAGCCAGACCAATACATGTGTCATCAAACGGAATACTTTCCTTATCAAAATCATTCTCAAGAGCTTTCTTTGCCATAGCTCTGGTAACTGCACAAGCTTGGTATAAATCAGGATATTCTTTTACAATAGGATCAACTTTCTGATCCAAAGAAGGCTTGTCAGTTACAAGTGTATTAACCACAAACTTGTCTCCAGCTAGATCGTTGCCTAGTAACAAATGATTGACCTCAACGGGTAAAGAATACACGACACCGACTGTCACAGGTCCTGAAACTAAGTCTGATGACAAATTTACAGAATGGAGAGGAACATTAACAAAGCCGCACTCTACTCCCTGAATTAGAACATTCTCATTAGAACAGGATTTCTCAGAAAAAGGCAAAGTACCTGAGAATAAAAGACTCTGAGAAGCTCCTGTATCCCTTAAACTTTTAATATGGTGATAGGATTGGCCAAATCACCCAAGAGTGGTATTGACCCCTTCGACATGAATGGTTCATAAGTCTCCATAATAAAATCAGACTGGGGTTTATTAGACCCAGCAAATGTATTGCTTTCAACACATCACCGTGACCTTGACCTCATAGAAATAAGAGCATTTGGGATAGGTCTATCTTGATTCTGATGCCTATATTTCATTTTGAAGCAATCAGAAATGAGGTGTCCTTTTTTCTTGCAATAGGTACACGTAGGAATAGACAAGTATTTTGAATCAAGTTTATCAGAAGCTTGATGTTTGGAAGTTGTGCCAGACTGAGTTTTAGGAGGAGTCGTATTGGGCTGAAATACCTTGCTACCATAAGACTGCTGAGTGAATGATTTGCCTACAACAAGAAATTTATGAGTTTTGGAATACTCAGCAGCAGCAAGAGCAGCATTTTCCAAGGTTTCGATCGTATGCTCTTCAAGATCATTCTTAATGTCACCAGGGACACAGTTCTTGAACTCCTCAAGTAACACAAGTTTTTGGAGACGTTCATAATCATGTTCAACGTTCTTTCTAAGCAACATCTCTTAAGAAACTGCTCTTTTTCTCTTGCAAATTCAACGTAAGATTGTCCAGCTTCTTTTTTTTCTGAATATTTACCGATAAGCCTCAGGGTCTAGCGCAGAACCCCTTAAGATGCACTCCTTAATCAAATCATAGTCAGAACTTTGTTGTACTGACAGGGATGCATAGGTATCTCGGGCCTTGCCAAAAAGTGCACAATGCAATAGCTGAGTCCAATGCTTCCTTGGCCATTTCAAACTTTCAGCAACTTTTTCAAAATCAATAAAATATTAGTCTACTTCTTTTTCTCTAAAAGGGGGCACTAACCTGATATTTCTTGTAATGTCAAAACTTGAATTTGTATGTGAATTGGAAATGAACTTTTCACTTCCCAGCTCAAATTCTTTCATTCTAATTTGAAATTCCCTTTCATCCTTGTCTTTTTGCATCTCTCTCTCTCTCTCTCTCCCTCTCGTCTAATTGCATTTATTTCTCTCTCTCTCTCTCTCTCTCTCTCTCTCTCTCTCTCTCTCTCTCTCTCTCTCTCTCTCTCTCTCTCTCTCTCTCTCTCTCTCTCTTTCTCTCCTTCTCTTCAAATTGCATTTTCATTATTTTTTTCTCTCTCTTTCTCAAATTGTAATTACAGTTGCGTCTCTTCTAATTGCAAATGCATTTGTTCTTTCTCTTTCTGAAGCTCGTGCTTCTTTAACTCCAATTCCATCTTGTATTTTAGTTTTAATTCCATTACTTTTATGTCAGAGTCTGATACCGACTTACTGAACGAAGCCAAGACACTTTTATGAAGAACATTCTTCTCTACCAAATATTGAATCAAAATGTTTTTAATTTCTTTCTCGTCAAGGACGTTTTTGAATCAGAAAGATCGTATTTTCTGGCAAGTTCAAGCAACTCATCTTTTTTCAAACCATCATACTGCTCCTGAAAGAATAGATTCCGCTCTTAATGACATTGTGAATGAAAGCCTGTTGTTTTCACTAAAGATTTCAAACAAAATGTAAAATAGTGCTTGGCATTTAAAATCTAGATGAAGTTAAATTTCAAAACACAATTTTCTGAAATATTTAGCCAAAATTCATATAACCAGGACAAGCCCCCATTTTCTCTTGTTACGTGTAGGCTCGCACGAAAGTAATAAGAGAAAAGAGTGAAGCCAACAAGCTTTGTATATTTTACCAAAATAATTTATTTCCCTAGAAAACAATGTAAAAATTGGAAATAGGACTTACGGTTTGTGAATATAATCCAAAATTTAATCCTAAGACTGTGTGTGTGTGTGTGTGTGTGTGTGTGTGTGTGTGTGTGTGTGTGTGTGTGTGTGTGTGTGTGTGTGTGATTTAGATTTTTAACGTAGCTTTAACAATTTTTTCAGTCATATCACTACGATGTGTACAGTGTGACAGTTTATAGTGATATCTGGCACTGGGGCATCATGCCGCAGACATGTAGCATGATGTCCCACCCAGTCACATTATCCTGACACCAGGCCGACCAGTCTTAACACTAACCTCTTAATGCTGAGCGCCAAGCGAGGCAGCTGTTAGTACCATTTTGTAAAGTCTTTGGTATGACTAGGCCGGGGTTCGTACCCGCGACCTCCCGCATCCGAGGCGGACGCTCTAACCACTAGGCCACCGGGGTGGTTAATTCTAAGATTGAAAAATACAAATCCTATAACTAAACAGTTGTAATAGAGTCCGGGTTCGAATCTCGATGAAAGCCCAATATGGAGGCGATGACGCCAGATTAGGTCGTTGTACTGGTGGTAACAGATCCTCTATTGAATCTCAGTTTATAATGTTTCCGTTAAATTCCAGAATAAATTTCCACTGAATTTCTTTCTCTCAGAACTTTTATAAGTATAAAGCACCTGTTTAGTTTTCTAGAGAATAAATTATTAAATTCCAAAAACAAATGAACTTGACAAACAATCTGGCTTCAACAATATAAACACCTTGTACCTTCAAAGTGTGGACATACGACCGACTAAATCTACTAAAAGGCGTGTGTTCAAAGCCGCGATTTTAGATCACATGGTGCTTCACGTGATAGGCTACGTGATGTACTAATTTGAACAGCGCAATAAAAAAGCCATTGATGACGTATGCAAGAATAGCCCTATTTAAGAATCGAATTCTCACACTGAAAATATATAAAAAAGAAAGACTGTTTACAGTTCAGCTAACATGCGGGCCAAAATGACCTTGGTAATAACCAATCGTCTTCACTCGATGTTTACAAAAACTGTGAGCTAAACATAGTGCTGAAGAAATTTTATAATCTAATCGGGTCAAGCGAATTTTCCGAAAAGAGACTAAAATCCAATGAAAATTGTCAATACAATAAAATGTAATGAAACAAAATTAAAATAAAAAAGAATTTAAAACTAACACGCAAGTAATTTAATTACATATTCGTAAC
>JAECUM010062590.1:0-12913 GCA_016617855.1 Megalonaias nervosa | reverse complement strand
TCCTTCGATGGCTTTCTCTGATCACGTTAAGAATATAGGTTCTACTTCCTCCTTCATCCAGCGTTTCCGAAAAATAAAATTCGTCTTTCCAGTCAATAGAAGGTAGACAGGGGATAATAACTCTTGTACATTACTTCCCCCTGCCACCAACTGGTGGCGATAGGTTTAAGCTTTCCATTTTTAACTGGCAACATCGTTCACCTGGCCTCCCTAAATCTAATGGAATGCTACTTTTCATTCATTCATCGAGGATTTTCTTATTTTCTGAAGTAAATACGGATTTCTCTACAGGCGGTATACATTTTATGTTTTGAAATTTGACCTTAATTATGTAGAGCGGAATCAGTTTTTGTTTCTCTGACTGCATGGCTCTAGACTACTACTTTTTTGAGGTTCTTGTTTGAGCATACTATTTATTTATCGCCCCTGATATAGTACTTGTCTCTGCCGTTCGTAACGCAGTTGACTATGAATTCTTTCGTTTTCTTTTGTTACCTTCTGGTTGAGGAATCAACAATAACTAATATGTAAGCTAAATGGAAGAATGCAAGACAGTAAGAAATCTTATGACTTACGCCTCGCATATATAAAGTGTACAGAGTCGGCTACATGCAGCATGTGCTCCAGTTGGTAGGGAAGACATGGTCGACAGTTATAAGAAATATTCCAAGTAACAGGGATTAACGTGGGGAATTAAAAAACCGAGAGTATTGGTGTTTTGAACATTCGAGAATCAAAGGACCGAGAGTAGAAATATTGTGAATATTCACCTAACACTTAATATTTGACAGGTCCGGAGTGGGACGCCAGGACTTCTGTAGATTATCGATATGAATTTGCACCGAATTCTAAGCAGTTCAGGTGGGCTAATCCCTCCGCACGTCCCACCATGGCTTTTGGGCCTGTAAGTCACGGCACATGGAGTTTATAAATGACCTGAAAGCCCATTTCTACGTAGTTCCACTTTACTCTGTTTTATGCGACAATGTCGACACTTTGGGTGACACTCCACCCAATTCTAGGCCGCCCAAGTGGAGTAAGTCCCCCGGCATATACGAATACGCCATTTGTACCTGTACATCCATGTGCATGGAAACAAATAATGACTTGAATGAGCTGCGCCAAATAGCCGCGTCGCAGCTCTCATGCCGTCTCGAATGCCAAGCCGCACATCCGTTTTTAAGCTGTCTCGGCTGCCAACCATATCGTCTTGCCATCCGGCTTTCGATTGATACCGTTCAGTAAACGTATGGCTTCCGTTACATATTGTTTCCTGCCTCGTGATCTAGAGCCCTGGAAATTTAACATTATTCTGGACCTTGCTTATGACACGTCCTTCCGCATAACATTACCAAGACTCCGTCAGTACAGTCGTCTACACCGCCGTCGTATGTCGACACCGGTACTAGCTGTTTTTGTTTTCGACAAGCCGCTCATACCGAATCGACGACTACATTCTGCTGATAAGGTTAGTCATTTACTAACGGCTTACCATCGTGGAAAGTAATGTGACAGTACTCGAGACGATAAGCCTCCGGAAATGTAATATGTTGATCCCGATCAGGACTACCCGTACACTAAATTTGGGGATAAAGCTGATGATGGTTCATGCTCAGATCCCATCATCGATGGGAAGGAGTATAGCTTTAAGGTGGTAATAAAACTTATTCGGTGTTGCCGAACTCAGAATGTCCGCCACCGCCTCTTCTGCACCAGCATGTCAAGGCCTCGGTTGTTTTGACGAAGACGAAGACAGCCACTTTGAAGCTTGTTCGCAATATAATAGACACGTATTTGTTGTTGGACTTGACATCCCTAGTGATGTTTCAGGCTGCAGACATTGCCGGCAATGCCCACCACTCCTGACCTATGAATTTCCACTTGGATCGACTCAGATGTTCGGTGAAACGTTTGAGGACTTATACAGGCAGGCAACCCAAGAATTGCACTTCTGCGCAGCAACTATCTCATTATACATTATCTCCAATTCAATTTCAATGACGGGATGACCGGAGACAAGTATATTTGGAATCGTTCTTTGCTCAAACAGAAAGTCAGCTGCTACCCCAATCCTATACAGGAAGACAGTCTGCAAATCTGTTTAGGCTGCAGTCATATCAAGGGGATCTAAAACAACGTTTTTCTATCCCTAAACCTCAGCTCTCTCGCCTTTGACCCGTGTCCCCGACATTCCGCAAGCAACTATCCGATACGCGACCGACTCTTCCTTTTTCAAAAGAGTCGAATGGGTCTCTCTCCGCCAAGCGAATGGGGGATCCAAATTGTCTCATAGGCAAATCCCCTTTCGTCCTCTCCATTCCTGACTGAAGTACCGCCGGACTAGGTAAAGGACTCACGGTACTAATTTACTTCGCATAGGAATCGTATGCAATAATCATAATATTAAAAATTCAGTAACTTTAAATTTCTGAGTGCTCATGATCAAATCTATATTTATCAGCACAGATGCATCCTGGATTACAACTTATGTGTAGAGAAAAGTATATGAGCCGCGTCATTTTATGGATCTACATGTGTTTGAAACATGTGCTTTCCATTCCGAACCTAAGAGTCAAGTGTTGATTTTAGTAATGAGTGCTCCAAGCTCAGTACTGTTTAAGGACTTAAATTAAATCAATACAACAATGTCTCTATTTTAAGTTACATTTATGATAGACTCTCGACAGCTTTTAAGGAAAACCTATATTTCCTTAGTGTCTCATCCTAGCCAAACAAGCCATATATACTCTCTTTTATCACCCATTTCCAGAATGGCACACATTTTTCCATACAATAAGTACCGTGTGGACACACGTGTCCGGACGCTGATGGAGAAGCTGGCGTTGGAGAGGCCATTTGGTTCGTATGGCCAATAGCATTCAAGATTTATACGGCAAAAGCAGTCTGCCTCGCCATCCGTCCGATAAATTTGGAATCTGTCAAGATCGAACAGGCGCATATATTCATATTCCAGTCCCATCCGTCCTTACGGTTTATATACTGAGGAAATGTTTTATCAGTTTCACGTTACACGTTGTCTCCTGGCTTGAAAGTAAGTCCTTGAGCCTTTATGAAACTATTCCAATTTATGGTATCCCTGGTCCGTATAAATTCATTTATTTCCACAGAGCCCTATTTGGACGACATCTTCCATAAATACATGATCATGTCAAAGAAAAGAACGATCTCAAGGAACGTGTACATCATTCAGGTTTGCTGATCAATTATAAGTCCCATTTGTATCCGTCCAGCTGTTCGTCCAACTGGGTATTGGTGTTAAAGCCACATCCACTTGATACGTCTTCACTACCCTTGGATGGTCAGAATCGTCAACTTTGTAGAATAGATTTCCAACACAAAATGGATAACAACCAGGCGTTTCAACAATCTCCCTTTTCAGATGATCTTTCTATCTTAAGGTTGTCCATGAGAGAATGCTCGTAAGGTATGAGATAGCATAATTTCTGGTGCAGTGTCGCAACCAATGTTGGCTCAGAAGATTAATACATGGAAACCGGATAGGACCGTGTATGCAAACGCAAAAGAGTGTGATTGGGCGATACATCTGTTATCACACTTCGACACTGTCAAGATGAAAGCATTGATAAAAGCCTGTAATTTTTGGAGCAATCTTCTGCAAAACGAGATCGATCTCATCATGGCAGAAAACTCGGCGGTACTAAGGTACCTAAACTTTATACTCTGGTCTTTGGGTTCCGTCGTTGGTGGGCACTGCACAACATCGACATCCCGATCAAACATATTCCAGGCATACTCAGTGTCTTGGCCGATTCTCTCTCAAAGACGAAACTCGTTCTCGATAGAGATTGGTTCCTCCATCCTCCGATCTTTCATCAGATTTGACAGCTCTCGGTAAGGAGTGCCAGCGACGATTTTGCCGACCCCCAACAATATTAAATTTAAGGATTTTACTGATTTGAGGGTCCTGGAGTGCGAAATAATTCTGGTTGCCCCTCTAGACTGGGACAAACACTGGATCAACGATCTTCTCGATATAACGATACATCTACCCAGGAAACATCCTGCCCAGCCTACTTTCAGTTTCGATATATGACCCGGCGTTACTTAAGACGCAGCACAATTTCGTCCCAGAAATTGGTTGCCATCAGTGGGCAATAAAAACGTCATCAAACATCCTTTCTCTTGTATTGACACGGCTAAAAAGACTTCCAAACAGGACTCAGTACGCGTGCGCAGATTTTATCTGAAGCAAACAGAAACATTTCCTTGAGCTCAAAGACGCTTCTTTCTCCTGGTCAAAACTTGGATAGAAGACATAATTCCTCAAGCCTCTCTTCTGAACAACACGTAAGAGCTCTTACTACAAAAGGGGTCATTTTTATCTTCTTCGTCTTCCTCTTTATCTGAGACCGCTGGGTACAATACTTCCAACAATTCCTTCTACAACAATCAGCCCTTCAGTCACTCCTTTGATCAAGTGTCCTAAAGGCATGGTCATCAAAACCCTCCGCGTTGCACCAACATCTTTTTCTTTTGTACCATTTGTCAAAAAATATTTTGATTCATTGCTAAGCGTTCTCTCTGGTGTTTAGATGGCTATAGTACCTTTAAAGACACTTAAAAGATATTCACACATGGTTTTGATAATTTCTTTCGGGGCTGTTTGAATGAGTTGTTTTCTCGTGGGTGGATGGGCTTTCGACAGTACTGACAAACTCTCCCAGTGTTTGACTAAACAAAGACAGACCGTTTCTTTTTCTATTTTTGGCAGGAGAGTGACGGTGCTGGTGTGCACTTCTTTTGGTGGCATATTTTTCTGTTAGGAGCAATACAGCAATGAATCGAATAGACTGGCAAGAGTCTTTCTTATACTGGAATACGCATCAACTGATTGTTGGTACGTCGTACAATTTTCATGATGGTTATCACTCATCGTTGAGGGCTTTGCAACGTACTATATCGTGACAGTTCTCGCTTGGACAAATGCAGTAAACTTTGTAGCACTCCTGATCTCTGTCGTACTTTGATCTTGAGAAGGGTCCTTTTCTACTGGATGCCATTGAGACTAAAGAAGAAGTGGTCTTCGCTGTAAAAGTTCCTTTAGAAGCGGGTTTATATTTTTCATCAAATTTGGAAAGACCTGTGTCAAATCGGGTTTGGCTGGCATCACGAGCAAAGGCGAAGTGGAAGAAGCTGCTGCTGGAGAAATGGTCACCTAAGGCCGTTGTTTGGGGGAGTAAGGTTTCGTCCGGACAACACTACCTCTCTTTCAGGTAGAAGCTATTTTCTTGGGTCTTTTCTTTTCTTGGTATTTTCCTTTTCTGAAGATGTGACCTAGTCGTACCACACTGTTTCTTCTTAGAACGTCTTTGGGGAGAGACTATTTTCTTAAGTGTCACTGCTGCTGAGACATAAGGATCCCATTTTAAGGGGGAACGAATGATAACACGTCCAAGAGAACTGCTACCTCCAAGTTTCAAAACTATTTGCTTTTGGTTTGAGTATCAATTCTGGGATCAGCCAGTCGTGAAAAGGCTGCATTATGTCTGTCATAAAAGCTTTTGGTTTACGAGGGTTGTGAATGATGCTTTAAAGTAATTGATGCGCTGTCACCGTAAACCTTCGTGAGAATTCTTTGGGCTAGCTTATAACGCACGAGCAAGCACTTGTGGACATTTCCACTCTGATTCCATAACGGCACAAATTAATCTGGCTGCAGGATGAGACTGAAAGGAGATCATGTTGATGGTTGTGAGACAGACAAAATGTCTCGGAGGTTTTTATCGCTTTTATCACGCCGACTAATACGTGTAGAAGACAGGCCCTTGGCAACAGTAGTGTAACAGATGGCAACGAATTCCCAAAACAACGGGTGCAGTTGGTTATAAATCGAGGAATAAATTGCCGTGAGGTGTTTGAATGGCATCATCGTACGCCTATGTCAGCCAACACTTAGGTAACACTAGCACTTGAGATTTATCTCGGGGACTTTTAAACAAAATAACACTGTCATTTGACTATGATGCCCTATGTGCAAAAGCAAAGTTTTAATTTCTTCTTCGTCTTCTCCTAACGTGTCGTAAAAGATGATTAGATGTGTTTTAATTGTGTCAGCCACGATCCAGACGTCTTCGCGACGAATACCTTCTACAAAGGCGATGGATTTTCCTTGACTTTCTAGAAGGTGGTTGTAAGCCAATTGCCACGATTTGTAGCACCACAAGATGCGCTGTGGTGGACGATCCATTGAATGGGTTTTGTTCTCGATCAAATGTTGCACAAATTCGGTTTTGCCTGAACCACTCGGTCCAGCAATCAATATGTTAGAGGGATGGCGAAGATATAGTACCTCCCAACATTACCGAACTAACGTTTCTTCAATGCCTTTGAGAATCGAGGAATAAGTGGAATGGGAATATGTATGCATAGCGATAGTGTTCAGAACGTTGAAAATAACATAGACAAGACAATAGATTTTACACTTTTCAGGATACGTTTATTGAGTGTCAAAAAATTGCGATTTGACGCGAAATACTAAAGAGCCAATAGGTTACGTACATGGCTAACATGCAAAGCAAACCGATCAAAATACAATACAAACAAGTCACTGTACATCATTTTCGAGGACTGTGTGGTGCCTAGAATTTCTCGGGACATTCTGTAATGTTCTTTGAGTCTCTACACTATATATATTGACAGTCTCTACGTTTTCCTCCCTCTTTCTTGTCGATGTCAACGACGGTACTGCTGTCCTAAATTTGGTTTTCAGTCACTTTGACTAACACGGGTATAAATGCCACATTTTTCACTTGATGTCAAAAGGCCGCTTTTTTCTGGAATCAACTACAAATGGCTTTGGCATAGTCAGCCACTTATTGCGCCCAAGCATCAAAGTCAACACATTTCCAGTCATGTACATCTTTCCAGTGAGAGTTTAGCTCACATGCTACGTGCACATCTTCGTAAGCATGTTAAGTTGATAAAGTTTTACGCATCTTTTCATTACGTATAATTTGAAAAGTATCGATATGAAAGCGCTACGCTTTTATAACAATGAGTGTCTTCTGCACATTTAAAGGAGGTATTGTGATTTCTTTATAGGTACTGTTCGTAAATAGCCCACAAGGAATCTGCTGACAAACGAAATACCAGAAACGATGTCGCTAACAAGCATATCACATGGTGTCCACAACTCAAAGGAAACAGTTATTTGTAAAAGGTTTTGGTGAACCTCCAAAGTCTGAATATGGTCCCTGATTTCCTTCCAAGGAATCTTTGCAAAGATACTGATAAAGGTCGTACCATGATGGTAAGCTTTTATACCTACGTCAGACAACTTTTGGATTTTCCTTACTTATTCGCACTCTTGTAACAGAGTTGAATGTATCGATGTAGAAACTAATTTTTGGCCACTGTCGACGAGGGTAACTTTCACGAATGGCAGCGAAGTCTTCTAATGTAAACATTCTAAGGATTAATACTCTTAAGAACAAAGTCTTGATCAAGCGAAATCTAATTTCTTTGCTGACTTTTTCACTTTCCTTTTGTAAATTTTCTGACACAAAAGTTCTAAAGTCGCTAATTGAGATTTTACTCTTGCAAGTTCGATCCAAATTTCGTTGCAGATCTTGTTTTGCTGTTCTCTTGGCACTCCTTGAATATTACATTTCACATTTTGGTTTAAATGTTTGACTCCAATGAGTAAATGGTGTTTTCCAACTTTTGACTTTAACCAGTCTGGCTTCTTAAGCGAATGTGATTCACAGCAACTGAAGTAATTGACTTTATCTCCTTCTCCTAAGTAGACAAATCCATCTCTGGCTAATTCCTTGGGTATAGTTCCTCATAGATATTTAGGCCTCTTTCCTTTGAACGTTTGGAATCAACATCAAAATCTGACTATTTGGTGAGTGAGTACACATACAATTTTTTGCGGTTTGTAGGTGGTCACTATGAAAACTTGATCCTCTCCAGGGTGTAAACCTTCTTTCAGCACACCAAAGTTCACCGCTTGAATCGTTCAATGATTTAACACCAGACGGTGTGCAATTCTTCTCGATTGTCTCGGTATTCGTACCGGTAATTTTAGGACCGCCGCTAGCATAACTCATAATCTTGTTTTCACGATGCTCGTCCGTCCAGGCTACTAAACGGTCTCCTTTAACTTAGGATGAGGATGATCATGGCAATCGATATACATGCAACTGTCCGTGTCAAAGTACAGGACACGATCTCCTAACTAGTGTAAGGCTTCGCACAATTTTAAGCGAGCTTGGACCATCAAATAAGCAGCAAAGATGACATTACCAAATTCGTCCTCCAGTGCAAACTCTTTTTTCATAATTTACCAAGATCTGATCTTGGCGAACGACGTCCACGTGTTTCATATATTGTCGTTTGCCGTAAATCATACTTAAATAGCGGCAGAACTCAGTTAAGTACTCTGTCTTAGAGAAACACGGTTGTTGTGCCATTTTTCCCCCACAAGCAATTCAACTCGACATTTTCTAACGATCGTCTTTGTTTTTTCTCGACGCGGCCTAAACCGATGCCTTCCTTGGAACGGTACTCCCCTTGAAGATTCTCTCGGTCTTCGGTAGTCGGACACCAGGAAGAATATCCACAAGATTATTGTCTGAGTTTTGAAATGGCATCGACGTTCCCAGAGAAAATTTTTTGCTGAGTGTCCTCTGTCTTGGGAAGGTGGTAAATTTCGTGCTCTTCAAACTGCTGGTATAGATAGCGAAACAATCCCACGCTGACCCCCGTTGAAGTCAATTCGCGTTCTTCCCCGGTGTGATGACACGATTGGTTTTGGTTACAGGTTTTGGTCCTTGTACGGCACAACAGAAACATCAGCTTTCCTTGGCAATGATAAAGTAAGACGGAATGGTACAAGTGAAGGGAAGGTAAGACTTTGCATCTAATCAAGCCTTAGTATTGTCGAATGTTTTTCACGTCGATGAGATCTGTTACCATCAGTTGCAATATTTGTACATCAAAGAATACAGCGAACTCACATCCAGGTATTTGATTTCTTCTCCTTTCGTGTCGTTCGCGTGGTAGAGCAGACATATGGCATTCGTGCGTCCTCCAAACAAAATGTTCCTTGGGTCTAGACGGCCTACCAGGTTGTAACTTTCCATGATGCAATTAAACTAGGCATCGGTTTCGAACGGCGGTTGTACTTGTGTTCCAACGTTTCAATGACTCGGTAATCTTGATCTAATTTCAATTGCAGTTGACAAATTTCCTCACATACATCTTCCATGGTACACTCTGAGAATAGATTTTTCATTTCACGTTGAGGGTAACAAGCATGGCATGCATAAAATAAGCATCCCTGAAACTCCTACACGTTCTCGTGGTCTTCTATGTCCCAGACATCCACCAAATATGTTCCAATTTTCTTTTCGTCTCCTCCGTGTCTGGCATGCTGAATACATTTGCCTTCCATTTCACATAAGTAATATATGACCACAAGGGTGTTCTCGGGCATAAATCGCGTGCGTTACACTTAGAAACACGCTTTGGCGATGGTTCATGCTTCCTCAAAGGATCGATCCCTCAATGCTCAGAAAAAAGGTCTCGAAGTTTTCCACACCAACGATGTAACATGTGCACGTCGGAGTGACAATGCGGTAACATTTCTTCCTAAATGTCGAAGAGAAGAGATCCGAACAATGAGAGCGTTACCAAGCTTAGAAAGATTTTCGTTGTTCGGTGCTCATGTTGTCGGTGTCTTGGTGATGAGCATCAGGCAAATGTGGCAGGACTGCGTGCTGATTGGCTTCAGCATTGAAAAGTGTGGAAATTAGCGTTTAGCCATTTCCGTCATTCCAAACATTTTAGCCATTCCACTCAAATGCATGGCTAAATAACTCACGGGATCTTTAAATAGAACTTGTCCCACTTGCATGGAGATGATTTTGGTTCCGTGTGTGGTCACTTTAGGGCTTTCAGTGCCTTTTTCTTTATAGTATTCCAGAAGAAATTGTCCATCGTATACCGCAAAATTGTGAGCCATCACCGCAGCATAGCGATGACAGTCTCCATAACGTTCCATGACTCCACCTGTCGTCTAGAGGATGTAAGATCCATCGGGAGAAATTGAAAGTCCTCGAAAGATTTTTATCATCAGGAATCTTGCTACAATGAGGTAAGTAGAAAACGATTCGAAAATTCACTTCTCGCGCGCTCGACGAACCACGAAGAAATTGCAAATTTGAATAGAGGTCTCATGAATGCATTTGAAATTAAATGAGATGAAATACCAATTTTCCTTTTCAGACTCCTCCTCCAACTTCGATTGGGATCCTTTAAGGTAGCATGTTTCGAAGTCCTCGATTTGGCGACAAGTATGATTCAGTTTCTAACCTTTGCAAACGTGCTCATGAGATTGTTGCTCCGTATGATTTGTCCACATGTGGAGCACAATCTGAGGAGTTGGCAAACACTTTTTATGCTGTGAACTTTGCGTCATGATATGCTTTTGGTAAAAGTTCTCTCACAAACTGACCAATAAATTCGTTCTCGTCCTTCGTGAAGACAAGGCTTAGAGACTAAATAAACCCGACATTTCTAGCCAAAATGAATGTGTAACTCCCGATTGTCAACCCAACGTCGTATTCCTCACAATAGTAAGAGTGTCCCAATCGGGTGATACTAGTAATGGCATCGAAATGTTCTTCCTGATGATAGACTTGAATGTAATTTCTGTCTGGAAAATCGTCGCCACAAAACACCAGAGGTACTTGCACGTCTTGCCGGTGTACTTTGAACGTGTAGCATAGAGCTAAAACGTCCTGCAGTTTTTGCATTTTAATAATGTAACAGTCCGTCTCTTTAGACAAGCCAGCTTGCTGTAATATGAGTTCTGCTTCTCATTTCTGTTTGGCTCGGTCCGATTGTGTAATGTTCTGCAGGGCTCTTTTCCATTCTGCTTTAACGTTCTTGTCAAAATACGTTTGTCCCACGATGATGAACGGGGCTAAACACATCTGGTGTAGATTGTTGTTGTTAGTTTTGGTTCTGCGAAGTTCGTCCACTAATAACATTTTTCTGTGTCCTCTCCCTATCGGAGGGTAAACATGGGTCATGTAAAGTGTAGCTTTTCCATCGGTGATGTGATATTGGTTATTGGATTGCTGAACGAGTCGAATCCTGTAGATGACTTTAGAAGGTGTCTGTTATGACAGGCTGCTAAATTTGATCCAGATGGGCTACTTCAAACTGTCATGATAAATGGAATGTCTCAAACGATTGTCTTCTTTGGCTTGGCATTGTTGCTTCAGTGTGGTTAATAAGGAATCCCACAAGTCGGTGATGAACCCTTTTGTTTTCTCCAGCGGCATTTCGGACTTGAAATTTTCAAACTTCACCTTGTAAGTGTAGGCCGTAGTTCAAAATTTTCTGCAGCAACGTTTTTCCGTCGTTCGAATGTGGTAATAATTTTTGGGTACTACTGGTTGGCTTTGGCTTCGAACAGACTCTCTCGGCCTGAGCGCCTACTTGGAAGGTGTTGATTTAGACTCACTAATCTCGTCCTCTGACATGGATTTGAGCCAGACTTCAGCTACCATGTGTGGCCTATCATTTTCGTCTCCTTTCTCATTGAAATCGTGCGACTGTTTCATCTTCATTGCAAAATTGCAAATGACTTCGATTTGCCGTGCAATGAACTATATCTATAGGGCTAGTGCCTCGCCTAAGAGTATTCTTTCAACTCCCAAGCAATCAAGAAAATAGAAGAGCCAATGGAGACAGATCAAACCTTTGCGAGGCGTTGTATGAAGGATTACTTCAGAGAAGGCAACGGTCTACTCATTCTTTCGAGGTAAAAGTCAATATACTTTCTACCTGTCAGGCGAAAGGTCAATGGGGTACATAATGTCAACAACGTCAAAGCAAGACAGGAGACAAGAGAGACAAAGGTCAAAATAAATATTATAATTGTCAAGAGAAAGGACAGTTGTCTTCAGAGTACCCTAAGAAAAAAGAGACACGATCGGAGAAACAAGAGTTGGAGAAGTTTTCCCAAGATGAAGAGGGAAGCACCGAAAAGGATGAAGAACAAATACTAGCTAAGAAAGATAAGAAACAAAAGTACATCATTCAATCATCATGGCAAAGAGGGATTTAAGTTTTAATTGATTTGGAAATCTTTGAGTAGCCATTTTTTCCTAGAGAGGTGGGTGGCCTTGAAAAGGACCATTGGGTGTTTGTTTTGTGGGGTTTTTTTTCTTTTGATAATAAAATCATGAACTGGAGATAATGAACTTTAACTATCTTATACCCTTGCCACGGCCGTGTCATACTTCTTCACCTTCTACTATCGATAATTTGGTAGCGAAATCTGCTGCTGCTGATGGCCTCTCAGGGGTAGTCAACGTTGAGGAAGTGGTGACTGGGTTGGAACGTTTGGCTCGAGAAGGTCAATTTCTCTTGGGTCGAGTTAGAGAAGTCTGGTACATTTGTCTCAGATACCTTAACTCTGCTGAAATGTCCAGTAACATCGCTATCGTTTGACTTTCACTGCCTTTTTCTTTCCTTGGCACTTCCTTTTCAATTCCTCTTCCTTTCGTTTTCTTCTTTCATCTTCTTTCTGTTGCTGTTGAATGACAAAGGTTTGTTCTGCTGTTGTGAAAGTTCCTCCAATTCGTCTTTCTGCCTGTGGGTGGGTGGGTGGATGGATGGAGAGAGAGAGAGAGAGAGAGATAGAGAGAGAGAGAGAGAGAGAGAGAGAGAGAGAGAGAGAGAGAGAGAGAGAGAGAGAGAGATAGAGAGATATAGAGATAGAGAGATATAGAGATAGAGAGATATAGAGATAGAGAGAGATAGAGATAGAGAGATATAGAGATAGAGAGAGATAGAGATAGAGAGAGATAGAGATAGAGAGAGATAGAGATAGAGAGAGATAGAGATAGAGAGA
>JAECUM010062589.1:0-10220 GCA_016617855.1 Megalonaias nervosa | reverse complement strand
GAGGGCAAAAGAAAACTCCAGCCATCATTTTTAGATCAAGACACAACATGCTGTTCAGCTCTTCTGAATCAGCAACGTCAGCGCATCTATTAACTATCTTCATTTCAGTTAATGAAGCTGAACTGAAATGATGTGAAACATTGTAAATGCTATCATTAACTGTTGAAATTTTATCGAACATCCCATCCTTACCTGTCGGTGGCATCAAAAAACCTCGCCATGGCTGGGTACTTTAGAAGACGTGGCAAACGGGCCAGTACAGGCAGGATATCTACAAAACAATCATATCATTTTGAATTCTGCATTAATATTTCTCATATCAGACTAAATGGTATCTACATACTGTATAATGATCCATTACGTTAAATACACATCTAGAATGTTGGTTCATAAAACATTTTCCTACCTTATGTAGTTCATCCATGGAAGTAAATACAAAATTTTGGTGTTGCTCAAACTTTGCACAGTACACCTTATTGCTACTTGCAGCTCAAGGTTGATTTTGTTAAATTAAAATTTTAGAATCTCTATCAAAACTTTCAAATTTACCTCGTATAAACTATTCAATTGTATAATATACAAAATGCCGCATATTTCCTCTTAAGTGTTAAAGAGTTAGGTCCGTTCCGGCTGTTTTAACGTGTGTACTTTTGAAACATCAACTGACACTCAGAATTGCATGCGAACACCTAGCTACTTTCTTGTACAAGTCATTTGTTCTACTTATTAGATTCCTTTCTGTATGTAATTTACAAATTATTTATTCATTCATTAGTCTTCATGTAAGGATAACGACAGCGCCTGCATTGCTAACTTCAAACATTTGCCAGATGACTCGAAAAATAACAGAAACTCTAAGCCTTGATGTTCTACCCTTTGTTTCAAACTTTTCCATCCTGCTGCTGCCAATGATTTGACATGAATACCGCGCATCCATGTCCTTTTTTGTCTTCACATTCAACCTCATTTAACTATAGATTAAAAGAGAGTAATATTAAGTGACATATACGAGTGCAAATATTTTAGCGTAAACTTACCAAGAAAATAACTGGATAGAGATATGTACAGAAACGTGCCGATGGCTGAAAAATAACAATAAGCAATATAAAAATTATAAAACTAATATAATGTTACTTACGCTACGATTGCAATCACAGCTACCACTCTTACAACTGAATGTGCTACTTTTGAAGCAAAACTTTTTTTATTTGGTATAGAAAGAGTGGGAAGGATTTGTTACGTATATGTAATTTAATTGCTTGCGTGTTAGTTTTAAATTCTTTTTTATTTTATTTTTATTTCATTACATATTATTGTAATGATAAATTTATTCACTGGATTTGACGTTATTTTCGGAAAATTCAGTTCAGTTCTTTTTAGCCTGATTAAAACGCAGTTGTGTTCATACATTGTATTTTTAGCTGACCTAGTTCCTGACCTTGATTCAGAATTTGTAAACACAGAGTAAAAATCATTCGTCGTAATCAAGGTCATACTTGGCTTGCGTGTTAGCTCTAATTTGTAAACAAGTTTTTATTATTAAATCCTATATTAAGATTCGTTCAGTACAATCACACCTGTAAATAGCCTACGTACAAATTGACATACCACTTTACTGCGTTGTTGGAACTAAGTGACCACGTGACCCCACCATGTGATCTAAAATTGAGGGCTAAAACAGATATTCTGTAGTGGATTTAGTCAGTCGTAATTTACACCTTTAGAGCTCAAGGTGTTTTTATTGTTGATGCCAGTTTGATTTAAAATTCTTCTATTTTTTGGATTTAATAATTTATATTCCCTGAAAAATACCAGTGCTCATCAAAATTCTCAGAGAAAGACATTTATTGGAAATTATTCGGAATTCTAAAGCCGGAATATTATTCTTGATTCATAAAATTCAACAAGGAACTGTTGACACATCAACAAAGACAGATTAGAGAAGACGTCATCGTCTTCCATCTTGGAACTTCATCGGGATTCGAACTTTGATTCATTTAGAACTTTTTAGTGATAGGACTTATATTTTTAAATTCTAGGATTAATATTTAGATTAGATTCACAAACCGTAAGTCTTTTTTCATATTTTTACCTTGTTTTCTAGGGAAAGAAATTATTTGTGCTAAATTTACAAAGCTTGTTGGCTTCACTCTTTTCTTTGTTACTTTTGTACGAGCCTACACATAACAGTTTATAATTACACAAATGATCAATAATCATATATCAGTTGGCTGTAAAAAGGAACTTTTAGTTAGGCACACAGACCACAGACCAGATAAACGACATAGCCAGCCTCGTAAATGGCATGGCTAGGTACCCAGACCAGGTAAACGACATAGACAGGCACTCAGACCTTGTAAATGGCATTTCCAGGCATCCAGATCTGGCAACAACATAGCCAGACACCTAGATCTGGTACACGACATAGCTAGGCACCCATACCTAGAAACGACATAGCCAGACACCTAGACCTGAAAATCACATAGCCAGACAAACAGACCTGGAAATCACATAGCCAGGCACACAGACCTGGAAATCACATAGACAGGCACACAGACCTGGAAATCACATAGACAGGCACACAGACCTGGAAATCACATAGACAGGCACACAGACCTGGAAAACGACATAAGATAATTTGAGGAAGCATCAGAGTGTAATGCACTAAATATTTACCTTTAAATCGTTCAAAGGTCACCATCTGAGTACGAAGATGGCTAATAAATCAAGCTAAACCTTAGCATTGCCTGAGCAAAAATTTGCAATTCTAAATCTAGTATGGACCACAACAAATACCAATTATGTAAACTTCGGCAATATTTTATAAAGATATTAATTTGGAAGTAAGATTTAAAAGAAGTCAAGAACTATTGCACTGAGACAGATAGTTAATGATACACCAGACGTAAGAGTTTTAAGAAAACAAGGAAACAACAGGCATTTTAAGAAAATGATAACCAATGCAATTGCATACCCAATCATAACCAAGCTTGTGTATCATGTTACTACATCTTAATGCATCTGCATCTGTCTTTGGTGATAGTATAGTCTTTCTCTACAATACAAGACTGGATCAAACAATGGTACAAACAACCATACACCAATATAAATCCTTCCTGTTCTTTATTAATTACTTTTGTAAACTGCTTCACAATAACTCTGTACTTCACCAAAATCGATATTGGTTCGAAGGTTTCGATAAGGTTATTCGTGCAAAATATATGTGATAGACACAAATGGCTGAAAACCTTATATAGAGGAGAGATCGTAGGGACTATAATGATTGAGTTTGTAAAGGCTTTTCATGTAGTAGATCATTATATTCTTTAAAAATATTAAAATTAGTAATAAGTGGCATCCACTTGGAAAAGAAAATCATAAAGAAATCACGACCTTCATTCCATTACAATAAAAAGTCACTAGTTTATAAACGTTGCATTCAACCCAATATTGACTACTGTCGTATAACTTAGGGAAATATATGTGCTACAAATATAAGCAAAAGCAATAATTCGACTTCATGTGAAATAATTGTTGATTAGCACATATGCATATTAGAATGCAACTCTTACGATCAGCTTTCACCCGATGTATGAAACAGATTGTTTGAAGAAAGGTCGAAATGATGTGTAAAGTGTATACAAAATTCGCCCCCACTTACTTCAGAAACATATATAGATCAACTGGCACCCAAAAATTACATGCAAGTCCATTAACATGTTAAAATGTCAAAGTGTCAATGTCAAATAAGGAGTTATTAAGTGTGATATGCAGTATTCAGTTGTTAGTATAGGATTAAATGATCATGGTTTGGTATTTGTCGATGTGTAAATTTTACCTAATTACTCACAAAGTAAATAAAGTCCGAAGGACTACATGTAAATTTATGAGTGATTAGGTAAAATTTACACATCGATAAATACCCAACCATGATCATTTAATCCTTATAATTCCAATTTACATCCTTTCAAACATCAGATCAGCAGATTTAATCAACAAAACATTCCCTTTTATGTACATCGAAGTTTTATTTCATCAGCCTCTTAACTGCGATCGAACACATAGCTCTATCTTCGCCAGCCAAGATTCATTGATTCTTTATACAGTGATACGGGGTAGAATGTCATAGCGGTTCATGCCAGTGATATATTGTTATGATCATTATTTTAATATATATAAAATGGTTGTTCTGGCTAAATCAGGAATATTTCTTTTTGTTTCAAAAATTACGCTTGCGTATGGCACGTGTTGTTATAGCAACGTTGTTGTTACCTTCTACGCATTTCGATCTTTCAAAAGCACAATCGTGTCCATTTTTAGTGAGATCCCTTGGTTGACATGACCCTGATCTTTAATAACCGCTGCTGTAACATGTTGTTGAGGTGAAATGCAATAATTTCCGAAGATTGGCTTCTAAAGCGTGCCATATGCCTTCTTCGACAAAAGGGGTGAGTGTTGGAGTGCAGGAAGGTCTGTACAATTACATTGTTTTAACTTCTAATGGTCGATTTTAATCTGTGGCTTGTCATTTTTGTTCGGAAATACAGGAGTGGGTGGGTGGGAGCTTGTTGTTGTTATTATTAGGGTGTAAAGCGTTGATACAGATAAAACTTCAAATCAAATGATCTGGACACAGGGAACCAAAAGTAGTCCGCAGAATTTATCGATGCGTGAAAAATTCCAGATCAGTATCACGTGACCGTTTACATCCAATCAAAACGTAGAAGACGCAGTCAAACATACAAATTGGAATTATTGTGCAATATAATTCATTTCTCATGATATTTAATCAGTCTTATGTATATATTCCTTCCAAACGGGGGTATTAAATGGAACAGATACATATCAGGATCCTAATTAAAAAAATTTAAATTAACCATGCAAGTCCTGGTTTTCGCTAATGCACCAATATAGCTTTGAACTAGCTGTAAATGTGGTGGTATTATTATTAGTATCAGCATTTGTGAGTTTAATTTCAATAGTTCCCAGTTTCAGATAATGGGGGTTAAATCACAGTAAATAATTTACTAAAAAAAACAAAACAAATACTCTTTACAAAAAGAATTCTCTCTTCTGATCAGTAGAATTTTATGGTTGTTTTTCTTAGCTTTAATTCAATTCGTTGCAGGATTTGTCATTTACATTCGGACGTACTTGACCTTAAGTTCTTTCTTTCATTATTCTTTTGATGACTTAAAGGTTTGTAATACAAAGTAGAAAGGAAGTTGATTTAATTATATTTTATATTTTAAAAGAGATTGTCGGATCTTCTTTCTAGATATGTCTAACTGATTTTCATTTTCTAGTTCTTATAGTTAAATGTCGCACATTGGAAGGAATCGGATGGCAGTTCTTCAAGTCATTACTCGTAAGCTTGTTTGTCCTTTTTGTAATGCCAGGCATGTCTAAATAAATCTGCCGTAAATTAGCAGAAAATACTCCATGAATGCAAAGAAAAAAAAATTTAACATTTCCTTAATAGCCACACAGACGTTTCTGTTTTCAGTCAAATCCCAACAAACCGGCTGCTCTCTCTCTCTCTCTCTCTCTCTCTCTCTCTCTCTCTCTCTCTCTCTCTCTCTCTCTCTCTCTCTCTCTCTCTCTCTCCACCTGAAGAATCGACACTGGCGCCAAAAGTCTCGATTCGGATGATCGTGCGCAACATAATTATATCAACCTGTTTATGTGCACTTGCCACTCATCAGTCCTAGAACAAATTGGATAATGAATACTTAAGATGGTAAACTGTTTTAAAAGAAGATATCATATGCTGTAAATAAACGACAATCTTATGTTCAAATATTTTTTAGAAATTTACGATAAACACAGTACGAACACAAAAACACGAAATTAATCGTGTTTGTTATTTGGATTTTTTAAAGTAGCTTTAAAAATTTTTCAGTCATATCGCTACGATGTCTGCAGCGTGGCAGTTTGTAGTGATGTCTAGCAATGGGGCATCATGCTGCAGACATGTAGCATCATGTTCCACCCAGTCACATTATCCTGACACCAGGCCGACTAGTCCGAACACTGACCTTTTAATGTTGAGCGCCTTGCGATGCAGCTTGTAGTACCATTTTTATAAGTCTTTCGTATGACTCGACCGGGGTTCGAACCAACGAACTTCCGCATCCGAAGCGGACGCTCTGCTCACTAGGCGACTTGAGCAGTCGAAATTAATCGAAGATATTAACAAGTGCAGTGTAATAAGAATATTCCAATGTCATGTTAATCTGTATTTTATAATATACGATATAATATCTCGCCACTGTTTTTCAAGTAAGTGCTAACAATGGTCATTAACAGAATTGTAAGCCGTCTATCCACCATTGATTATTAGCACAATAGCACGTATCACTACCACTACTACTAGTACCGTACAAAAACTAAAGCAAGAACAGCAGCCACAACTACTACTACTGCTAATAATAATAATAATAATAATAATAATAATAATAATAATAATAACAAATGAATTCTACTACTACTACTGCTAATAATAATAAGAAACTAATTCTGATACTAACATTACAACTACTACTACTACAAATAATAATAATAATAATAATAGTAATAATAATAATAATAATAATAATAATAATAATATAATAGCAAAAAAAAAAATACTACTACGACTACTACTACTATTAAGAAGACAATACTAATACTAATAAGAAAAATAACAATAATAATAAGAATGACATTATTATTATTATTATTATTATTATTATTATTATTATTATTATTATTATTGGGATTGTGCTACTGTTGTAAGACATAAACTCTGTTTTGTCACGGTAACTGCAAAGTTTTGTTTCTTCCTTATGGCTCTCTATACTCACAACACTATTATCATGGAGGATTAAGACAAGAAACTCTTCTGCTCCATTTAATTAGACTAGGATTTTGTGGGAATAGAAATGCTGATGATACCTATATTCATACAGAGATACTAAAAACGTGTCCTGGACAAGTATTAAAGTATGAATCAATGTGTAAATTAGGATGCTGACCTATTTTTATTTCATTCAAACAGCACTAGTGAAAATAGAACGGTTTTCACTATATAACCACAAAGCTGGCTGATTGTTCTTAAGACATGCCAACAGGAACAGAAATTTCATTATGGAAACTTTTCTGGGCATGATGCATTAAAAGTTTTATGGAATATGTCACTTTTGATATTACGGATTCTAAAGGATGCACAGGTATATAAAAATGGTCATTACACTTCGGTGAGTAGCAAGAATGTATTCATTATAATAATCCTTACTTGCCCAAAAAAATAGGTATAAAAAAGTTTAACTGATAGAGATGTGTACATAGGCTACAACGGTACGCCAGCACAATCCTGGTTATACAGCGCTGAGTACGTTGAGACAGCCCAAAGAAAGTATATAAAACAAAAATAAAAAACGAAAGGGTACAATCCTTAAAATAAATGGTATTTAGAACCTACATCATAGCCCCCCCCCCATTGCTCTAAAAAAGACCAAGGCCGCCATGTTACTATCCATAATATTATTTTGCAAAGCCACTATAACCATCCTATTCCCCATTACAGTTTTGAAACATAAAACAAAAACTTGGACTACATATCCTACTATCCATCATTTTTTCTTTTAAAAAAACCAGGGCCACCCACCTTTTATCTTCCATTTTTGAAACTCTAGGTCACCCACTTTCCCGTCCACCAATTTAAAAAGATCAAAAGCCAACAACCCTTTCATCCAACAAGTTTTATTTTCTTTAAAATCATAGGCATCTAACCCGCCTATCCTTTTTCTCGAACACCCAAACTTTACACGATAAAAGATAAAAAATAAACATTGGTCATCCATCAACATATGTATTTCGTTGCATCTGTAACCTGTCCATTCGTTTGATACTGATGTGAATAAAACATTCTGGGTAATCCTTCGAAAGTAATTACTAAAACAATATTTCTCAGGATCAATTTCTAAGTCTTTTTGGAATATAATCAAAACTCCATTCATTCTTGGTGAAATAAATATGGCAATTGTTATCATCTACATCAAAATTTCTGTGCTGAAAAAGTCATAAAAGAAAGAAATTAGATTTCATTAATTTTCATTCAAAGATGTAGCAATAATATCAAATGTAATTGTTTCATACTGGAAACAAATATTCTCCTAATGTATTTTCTTGGTTTGAACATTCAATCACCTCAGATATTTTCTCTAGTGTAATAGTACATATCTAAGTAAAAAATGATAGATTGGACTGATCTTTCAGTATTTGGATCTTAATTGATTTTCTATTATATTAACAGCTTCTGTACCAATGTTTTGTTATTAAAGTTTAAGTCACAGTTAGCGATCGACTTCGTAGATCATCTGTATCCATTCACTTTAAACAAAAAGCACTAGGACCTCTTAAACCGATTTCTTCCATAATTATATTTACTTAATGTGAACTAGCTACTTGTTACACTAGCTGCTTATATATATATATATATATATATATATATATATATATATATATATATATATATATATATTATATATATATATATATAATATATGTATGGCGTATATAAGATATAAGATATAATATATATAGTTAGATATACAAATCAATTAGCTTCCAATCTTCATCTTCAATTCTGATATATAATATGTGTTTTACCACTTTGCAATTATGTATATAGACAATAACACTGTAGGAAATTAGATGACGGTAAAAATGCATTTTAATTTGTACATGCTATAACCAATTTGAATAATTAGATGTTGAAC
This sequence comes from Megalonaias nervosa, assembly GCA_016617855.1. Taxonomy (NCBI): domain Eukaryota; kingdom Metazoa; phylum Mollusca; class Bivalvia; order Unionida; family Unionidae; genus Megalonaias; species Megalonaias nervosa. The sequence continues at coordinate 1,458 of JAECUM010062589.1, read as the reverse complement.
ACTCAGCAGATCTGCTGTTGTAGAAAAGTTTCATTATCAGTCAAAAATAGTATAAAATATTAGATTTCAAAAGTCACAAATGCGTCCGATTGAGTAGATGTTTGTACAGATGTCTGACGACCGACGTCTTGTAATTTAGAGATGTAGTTGGTTATATACTCCAAGTCGTTATTATTCGGAGTTCCTAAAATGTTGGAAATGTGTTTGCAGCACTCAGTATCAATGCTTTTTTCATTGTCGTTATTACCAGTCGTTTGTTCTTTTAACTTTGTTCACCTAATGTTATAAACTCCTTCTGAAATTTAAAAGTTTTTCTTTCATTTTTGTCATTAACTTAATATAATATTTTTCACAGCTTGATTTATTGTTATAACCTTCAACAAAATGCACTCTGTAATGAAATATGTATTTTACTATCTCTGTTATCAATCGAATTTTTAAACATAGATTTCCTTTAAGGTGGTCCTTCCACATTAATATAGCTTTTCCATTTAAGTAACGAAAATTACCAGTAACACAATTAACATTCGAACAAGCAACAGACACAGTTTCCTAGTGACATTGTTACGTTTACATTCTTTGTTTTCATATCAAGATTATTAACTTCGTATTTACTTTACCACTCTGAAATCTAATTATTTTCATGTGTAATGTTACTTACTAAATGACAATGATAGCATCTATTTGAGAGGAGGGTTCTTCTGAGACAAAGTAGACTCAAATTATTACTGAAAAAAATAGATTTCGATATCAAATAATGATAGTGGGGTTTTTATACAAAACTTAAATGGATCAAACTTTTTTCAAAATATTTTGAGAGGATAGCTGGATTGTGTCTTATTCTAACCAAAGCAAACTTTGCAGTTAAAAAAAACAAACAAAATGTGCTGTATCGGGCAAGGGGAGTAGAGTCATCGTTGTTGGAATCAAATTCAAGGCATGTGGACTGCGTAAATTTTGTTTCTTAACATTGGTATATCGTACATTGTGTGGCAATGACCTTTAAGAACAAGAATTGGAGGATAGGATGGAAATGGAGGCGTTTCTAAAATATTGTTAATGGTAACATGGTCGTATATAGTGTTTATTATTAACTGGAAGAAAGGTGGATGGGGGTCTTAGACATAGGTTCTATATACTACTACAATACACAATGTTTGATACAACTCTAATTGACTTTAAATGTTCATGATCTGTTCAGCGTCAGCATCATCTCTCGATGCAAGTTCAAAAGGTTTCTTCCGTTAGTCACCTTTAAGGGCGAAATGGGCCCATGCTACACTAAATCATAAAAATCTCACCTGTCAGTATGGAGATCAGTGTGCCGAATGGCAGTATTGCTGCTACGTCAAAAATAAACCTGGACTGTGACATGTACTTCTGACTAATTTTGTCTGGGTGAAGAACCTAGTGTAAAAGAGAAACAGTAGTGAAAATACCGATATATATATATATATA
>JAECUM010062588.1:0-14659 GCA_016617855.1 Megalonaias nervosa | reverse complement strand
ATATATATATATATATATATATATATATATATATATATAACAAGTTCACAATTAATTTACTGAATAGCTAAAAATGAACTTGTTCTATCACAAGCCAGTTAGACTGAGCTTCTGTTACATGGAAATAATTTACGTGCAATTTCACCAGCATAGTATGGTTGAAAGCAAACAATGTCATTCACATATCAGGATCCAAATGTTATCGACGTTACTGATATATCAGGGATAACTGTTATCCATGTCATTAACATATCTTGGTTAAACGTTATCGATGTCAATTATATATCGGGGTTAAATGTGATCCATGTCATTGACATATTAGAGTTAAACGTAATTTTCATCTCCTCTCGACATATCAGTGTTAAATCTTATCCATTTTATTGACATATTAGGATTACATCTTGTCCATCTCATTGACATGTGAGGATTAAATCTTCTCCATCTCACTGACATGTTAGGGTTACATGTTATCCATCTCATTTATGTAGCAGGGCTAACTGTTATCAATTTCATTTGCATTTCACGAAAATAAAAACATGTACTTTCATTTCTATAACAGTGTTAAGTAGTATCCATGTCATTTACATAACTGTGTCAAATGTTACTCTAAATCTGTAAACATAACGAATATTTTGACAATATATATATATATATATACAGCCAGCAGCCAGCTGTTGCCAGCTGGCCAGCAATACATATTGTATAGCAGCAATATATATATTCTTTCTTCATATATATTATTCTTGTCACCATTTGGTGATTTGATGTTTTCATTGCATCTGTACCTACTGCTATTACAAGATATATACCAGTATCTGATAGATTCTCATCGAGGTAGATACAACCATTGATTATATGCTTCTGCACTGTTATCATTCTCACCTAACTTATATCGCTATTTTCTACAGAGACATCACCACAAGAATTGGGCATCAATTGTCGATTATTTATTTCCATATGATCCAATATGTTAGCAAAAATAGGGCCTAAAGTTTTCTCAAATAGACTGTATGGCAAACCTTATTATGGTCGATCAAAACTTATATTTAATATTTGTCAAAGAAACTACACAGATAAAACAATCTATGTATGCAGGGCCCGAGACAGTGCCCTTGACCGTGTCCGAGATATAGGTACGATATGGTGGAAGCGTACGAATATGGAATGACAGCACTTTCTGTTTCAACAGTCCAAGTATGATCCATCCTTTCCATCCTTTCCCACAAGCATTTGTAGAAACCTTAAACATTGTTGACGATACAATCATCACTGGAGTAACCGATACTTATCTTGCCAATGTTAATGAAGGAAAACCAAAAAACACGAGATAGACCGGGATTCACCCAGAGACAGCATGGCAACAACGAAGCAATTATATTACAAATTTCAAAGCTATATTCCTATTGCAAACAAGAAGCTGCAGTGGTTTTTTTGTGGTTATGAACAAAAGAGTTCGGGTTTGATTGCCAACAACAGATCAGAACGGATTGGCTAGTGCGGTGTGATCTTGGGCATATCACTTTACTCAACCTTAAAACATGATGCTGTGCCGTAAAACACTAAACCAAACCAAACCATTCAGTACGTGTAATTTCTTCCTCTACTTCTTGTACTTTACCAAGCATCCGTCCTCGTAAAACGACATCCTGAACTGAATAGCCACATCCATCATGTAGATAATGTCCCCGATTGAGTCCAGAAAGTAGAACAGCTGATTCTGCAGAACGTACAAATAATTTAAGACTTGATGTCAGGTTTCTCGTTTATTTTTTATTACAAGCACATATTAATATTTCAGTTTTTAACGCTTATATATGATGTAGAATCCCACAGATCTATATTGACATATATTCTTTGGCTTATCTACCACCTAAATTATCAATACTATAGATCAACATAATGTCTAGGTTCAAGTCTTACATATATATATATATATATATATATATATATATATATATATATATATATAAGTATATATATATATATATAGAAGTATATATATATATAGTTATATATATATATGTATATATATAGCAAGTACGCTATATAGACGGATGTTGTTGTTCCTGGCTTAACGCATTTCTTCGAGCAAGATAGGCTATATATGTCAGCCAATTTAACTGACGGAAAAAGAAGTCATGAAATCCTGGTAAGAACCACCGACCCACGGGAAGCTACTGGCAAGCTTTCTCACAAACCCAGAGTGGAAAAGCCAGAGACTCGAACTCTTGAGGACAGAGGTGAGATGATAGTCATCGGTATAGGCGAGTGCTTCAGATCACTCGGCAACCTGGGACCCCTATAGATGTAGAAGATTAAGCAACATATGTGCATAACGGCAATTTATATATTTTAGACATTTAATTCTGACCGATGATAAATCGCCGGAGCATGACATTTGCTGTCATGTTCATGTAGACTTAAAGAATCCAGAGAGGTTGTACAGGATCGGAATTAAACCCTATATGGAGTAATTCTGAAAGCAACTAACCTATCGAAAACGCTTCTATTCTTTAGGTTGTCAATTTTTTTAAATATTTTTTTAAACATCTGCACACATATTTTAATGGCACATTGAAATTAAAATTGAATACATTGAACAATTCAGTCGCTTAATTGCCACATTATAACAAGAGTGCTTTGCAACTGTAATAAAGAACATAAGAGAACAAACTTTGTTTAGTTTTAAAATGTAAAAGTAATTCGCAGCCACTATAGTGATACTTCAAACATGTCACATTACACAGGATAAGTAACATAATCAAGTTTAATATTTCTTTCATTTATTGAGAAAAATATACCATTAAATTTGCATAAAGTGTACAGACCAATTCATTATAGTAGGCTTATAATGAAATATAATCATAGGAACTTATAAACAATAAATTATTTTCTGACCTTTCTCTGTTGCGCAAAATATAAAATAGTACACAATGCAGACATAATGGATTTTAATTTAGAAAATGCAAATATAATAGCTTTAAATTTAGACAATACAGGCATAATGGTTTAAATTTAGACAATACAGGCATAATGGTTTAAATTTAGACACTACAGGCATAATGGTTTAAATTCAGACAATACAGACATAATGGTTTAAATTTAGACACTAGAGCCATAATGGTTTAAATTTAGACACTACAGACATAATGGTTTAAATTTAGACACTACAGGCAAAATGGTTTAAATTTAGACACTACAGGCATAATGGTTTAAATTTAGACACTACAGGCATAATGGTTTAAATTTAGACACTACAGACATAATGGTTTAAATTTAGACACTACAGCCATAATGGTTTAAATTTAGACACTACAGACATAATGGTTTAAATTTAGACAATACAGGCATAATGGTTTAAATTTTGACAATACAGGCATAAGGGTTTAAATTTAGACACTACAGGCATAATGGTTTAAATTTAGACAATACAGGCATAATGGTTTAAATTTAGACACTACAGGCATAATGGTTTAAATTTAGACAATACAGACATTATGGTTTAAATTTAGACACTACAGGCATAACGGTTTAAATTTAGACACTACAGGCATAATGGTTTAAATTTAGACACTACAGGCATAATGGTTTAAATTTAGACACTACAGGCATAATGGTTTAAATTTAGACAATACAGGCACAATGGTTTAAATTTAGACAATACAAACATAATAGTTTAAATTTAGACACTACAGACAGAAGAGTTTTAAAGTTAGACAAAGCAGATATAACGTCATTACGCAATACAAGCATAATGGCTTTAAATTTAGATAATTAAGACATAAGGACTTTCAATTTAGACACTGCTGATATAATGGCATTAAATTTAGGCAATGCAGGCACAATGGCTTTAAATTTAGACAATGTAGACATAATGACTTTAAATTTTTTATATTAGGCCATGAATACTATCGTGGTAATAGTTTCTTCTCAATTCCCTTGTAAAAACAGCGAATAATAGATTAATAGTACGCGCATTAGTGATCAAACTACATATACGTGTTTTGCGCACAGATCACTGAATAATCAGCTGCAAGCTAGGTTTTATCTAATGTAACTATGTGTTACCTGATTTTTTGCGAAATTCGCTTGCTTAATATTTAATATTACATGGCCTGAAACTTAATTTATCTGATGTAATCCGTCATATCTGCCGCTAAATTCTCAACCAGATTCGTAAGAAATATCGGGAATTTTATTAAAATTCCCCCCCCCCCCTAAACAAAAACACCTTTATTCATTATTCCAATATGTTCGGTATCTTCACCTGTAGGCAAAACAAACAAGGGACGAATCAGTACAGTGAAAAAATGTACTTCGAAACAAGGATTGTGTTGCAAGAAAGGCGTGGTCGGCCTTTAAGACGAGTTATAGATGTGCCAGAGAAACCTGAACCAGAATTAAGTGCCTCAAGATAATACGAATCAGGCACGGCCAAATAAATTAAGATTATCCCAGGTAACTAAGTATATCCTGCATTTTTGAGAATTTCACTTGTCAAAGTTGTCAAAAGGTTAATTATTATTATGATATCGAAATAGATATCATCGAGCACCTATTTAAAAAAGCAATATTTATGTATGAATAATGTAATTTAGATAGAAGCGGAAAAAAGTGCAAGAAATTCATCAAAATGAAACTTTTCAATCGAATCTGTTACTTCAACTGTTATAACCTAGTCTTACCGCATTTCTCATTTCAGTGAAGGCCAGACGAAGAATCACAACGGCGATGTTATATACAACTGCTGCGGTTACCATACTCTGAAAACAAGAATCAAGTTGTTATTTACTATTACAATCAGTAATGGAATGAAAAGTAACTGACAAAATTCATAATGGTCCTAAAATTAAAAAAAAGAAATATTTGTGACATTACATCATGTGTTGAAATAGGTCGACCAAATGAAGGCTGCTAATATTTTGAAAGTAAGTAATGCATTATACAATCAGATATTTCGTTTATCGACCTACCTACATATCAATCTGTCTAAAGACTTGCATGCAAATTGTGATCAGCCTGATATTGTTAAAAAGACTCATGTTCCATGCACGCAAAAACAATCGGAATAACATTTGTTGCATAAGAACAGTTGTGAAATATTGTATCTGGAATTGTGCTTCAAGTACTTACGAGCCAGTAATATGCAACATTTCCATCCGGATCCAGAATGACGTCAGAAAGGGTCAGGTCATTTGTGTTCGAATTCTGCAAAATATTACACACATGTATTTATATATTTATACGTTTACCATGCAGCAAGACGTGTCTATATACACCTTTCCTAGTGCATGTGTGGATTTTGTTCATATAATATTTATAATAATATGTTTATCTAAATAAATTTATCTTTGCAAGAGATACTACTACTACTACTACTACTACTACTACTACTACTACTATGACTACTACTACTACTACTACTAATAATAATAATAATAATTCTAATGGACCGTTACAAGATTAGCGCTATCCATATACATTTTGCAGAGTTCATCTTTGTCTTTGACCGAATGTGACTGGAGTGATTGCAGGATCAGTACGGCACGTCAAGAAGAAGCTAAGAGAAAAACCGGGGTCGTAGTAATGGCTTACGTGTAATAAAACTTTGACATGTTGTTTTGCAGCTAATAACATGATTCATTGTGTTGATGACTGAAAAGTTTGTTATGTAATGCAAGTCCATGTATGAAAAAGATGTGTAAAGATGGGGTAGGGGTAACGTTCATAAAATATATATGGGACTCACTAAGAGAAAATGTATTTATACTTGACGTTGTACTGTATATGAATTTATACATGACGTTGTACCGTATATGGATTTATACCTGGTAAAGTACTGTACATAAATTTATACCTGATGATATACTGTATATGACTTTATAATTTAATATTCTTTCTGATAAGTCTTTTACCACTGAATGACATAAATAGAGCATAATATAAACTGAAATAGATTGTATATTTATTTTTTAATATGGAGTTATTTCATATCATCAGCCTGATTCAGGTATATATCTCAAAACATTTTGAAACATTGTTAATTATCACTTATATTAAGCTGATCAAATTGGATGGTGTGTGTGTGTGTGTGTGTGTGTGTGTGTGATTTGGATTTTTAACGTTGCTTAACAATGTTCAGTCATATCGACACGATGTCTGCAGTGTAGAACTGGGACATCATGCCGCAGACATGTAGCATGATGTCCGATGCAGTCACATTATCCTGACACCAGGCCGACCAGTCCTAACACTAACCTCTTAATGCTGAGCGCCAAGCGAGGCAGCTGTTAGTACCAATTTTATAAGTTTTTTGTATGACTCGGCCTGGGTTCGAACCTGCGACCTCCCGCTTCCGAGGCGGACACTCTAACCACTAGGCCACCGGAGCGGTCCAAACTGGATGGAGAAGGAATTCTCGGATTAAAGGAGTGATAATGTTGACCCTGTTGCCAGGAACGGAAAGAATGGATGTGAATAGTGCTTGCAGAAAGTGGACATTCCAGAAGACAATGTTTGCTTCCTGAGAGTGATCCTGGAAGAGATGATCAGCGTGGTTGCTTTATAATTATCAGTCTGACGGTATATAATTACAAATCTGATAGTACATTATGATCACAAATCTGATAGTACATTGTCGTTTTCTTTTTGCACTCCGATGAAAGTATCTCTAAAAGGAGTGAAGTGCACATGTAGCTTTAGGGTTTGCCTCTCATAAAGAACATTCTAAAGTTCAGTTATCGAAGTGAATGAGGTACTGTTAGATGACATAATCCTTGACATCCGATAACTGTGAAATTGGTACTGTTAACAAAATGCGAATTTTGATGCCAATTATCGGATATCAACATCTCATCCATTTAACTAGGTACTTCTCCATTAATTTTTTTTTAATAAATAAGAGAAACTTTTAAAAAATTATTTCTTCGATTAAAGAGTGTTTGACGACTATATCCACCATAGAATATTGAGTGTGGAGTACTCCATCTTAGACGCGTTATAATTATATCATTATCAAATTGTAGACTTTCAAGCATGTGGATCAAACAACTTTTGCGTATTATAGGATGGGTTGAATAAATGCTAATCACGAGTTTACAACTCTTTTTCCTTACGTTTGTGTTGAAGATTGCAAATAATGCCTTAGAGCAGATATAACATTTCAGCTGATATCATGTTTCATCAGAGCTAAATATAATGGCAAGATGTGTATTTCATTCTTGGTTGTCAGTGGTAACTACATTAAAAATGAGATATGACAGATGAATATTTTCTTTTTCTGGAAGAAAGGACACTATTGGTTTTTGTAGGACTCATTGGTATAGAACCTAGGGGTTACACAATTAGAATACATTTTATTATCAGCACGTGATTGTAGCAAATCATACAATATTACATGAAATGTTTTCTGTTATGTCATTATGTAGAGAAGGAATATATATTAGATAAGAACAAACTCCTGCAAGAATTGTTTTCTAGGTTGTTGAAAAAACTTTATATTTAATTCTTCGCAGTTTGTTATCTATATACTTTAGAATCAATCGTGGAATATATCAGAAATTCCATATTTTGTAAGATTGAAACAGTTTACACAGTGACATTATTTTTCAAATACCTTCCTTACATCACAACTCCCCACAATAAATTGAACAGCAATGTCCTTTTCAACGCTGTCTGCTATTATACATTGAACAGTAATGTCCTTTTCCGTCGCTTTCTACTATTATACATTGAACATCAATGTCCTTTTCTACGCTGTCTACATTGAACATCAGTGTCTTTTTCTACGCTGTCTACTATTATACACAGAACATCAATGTCCTTTTCAACGCTGTCTACTATTATACATTGAACAGCAATGTCCTTTTCTACGCTGTCTACTATTATACACTGAACATCAATGTCCTTTTCTATGCTGCCTACTATTTACAATGAACAGTAATGTCCTTTTCTACGCTTCTACTAGTATACATTGAACAGTAATGTCCTTTTCTACGCTTTCTACTATTATACATTGAACAGCAATGTCCTTTTCTACGCTTTCTACTATTATACATTGAACAGCATTGTCCTTTTCTCGCTTTCTACTATTATACATTGAACAGCAATGTCCTTTTCTACACTGTCTTCTATTATACATTGAACAGCAATGTCCTTTTCTACGCTGTCTACAATTATACATTGAACAGCATTGTCCTTGTCTACAGTGAACTATTAAATTATATATTTCTACAACCTGGGTTACTGCTAATTCATTTGGTCTGAATGCTGACTGAAGTCATGTCAAATCCTGAAGTCAGTCGATAATCGATATAGATCAGTATAGTTTAACTCTCGTGGAATACGCTTACTTTTGTATACGGATGTGGCACTGACAAGTTTCCAGTTATTTGAAAAACATCCCAACTGAAATTATATGCTAAACAATAGTATAGGTGTGAGAAAATTAACCTCAATTATTGATCTTTGTTTGTATTTGTTGGGGGCTTGGAGTTGCTTTGATTCAAAATTATTTCATTTTTCAACTTCAAATAAAAAAAGAAAGATGCATACAAGGCTAACCTCTTGTTGAATGTTCGCTGCCTAGTTGCCAGTGGGTTTGTTTCTTTCATTGCTAATTTCATATGTATTTGATGAAGTATATCCCATTGTAAAAGAAAAACGCAGAACCAGTGAGTATTACGAGAGAAACGAACATAATGCATGCGCAACTTATAGTGTGCCCTAGAAAGCCCAGGTCTAGCCTCGATTTCATTAAAATCCCCAATTTCCCCTCAAGTTAAGATTTTATATTACATTACTTATGATACTTTCTCAGACATAATGGGAATGATGAAAAATGACTTTAATTTTCAAATTTAACACATGGAAGTCTTTCTAATCGTAAAATTGTTTTAAAAAATAAACAGTTGAAGAATTCCTCTGAGGAAAATTCACAACATTACCTTAGAGATAAGTCAATACTCCGTTATGGGAAAAAGTCAAGACTTTACGACTGTACTTCAATAGCCCTGATACAAATTCAAAACTTTGTGGGAAACCAGCAAATCAAAAAGAAAGATATCCCCAAATCTCAGTTTGAGAAAGGAATGTTTAGATGCTTAGTGAAATGGGGTTCTAACACTATAGAAACTCCTGAACACGTGGTTGATATTGAGATCTTGTGTCATACTGTCCCTTCTTTTGAAAAGTATTTTCAGACTGGCTCGTAGTGGTAACTTATTCCGAGATTCAAGGTCAAAGTTTAATGATGTCCAGACCAGATGTCGACATGATCTAATGTTTGCGGTTAATGAAAACAGAGAACCTGAAGGAAACGTTATTCAATTTGTGTCATACCAAGAGAGAAAAGAAAAGAAATTTGTTTAACATGAACGTTTAATCACTATTTAGATGTGTCTTCAGAGAGTACCCAGAAGACCTTAATAACGATTTAGGTCGTACAGTCAGAGCTGGACCAGTAGGAAGAAGATGACGTCAAAGTTTTGGACCTAAAGTGCCATGTATCTCTATATAAACAATGTCGAAGAAAATGACTAGCCAGAAAATTTCCTTGGAATGTCTGCGGTCATTAAGGCTGCTATAGTTGCATTAGATCCATTCTGAATAGCACATAATCTTTGATAAACAGATAGTTACTCGTCGCTATTAAACTTTACCACAGAATGATTTGATGTATTCAAACCATACATTTTTTTCCGACAATTCTTTCAGCAGTTTGCGAAAAATTGTACAATTTGGAACTAATGTCGATGTGTACGGCGACGTCATCGTTAAATCCATCCTAGTTTTGGGAGCCGGAACAACTCAAATATATATGACCAGGTACAGAGGCTTATGGGAATTTTAGAAACAAGGACTTGATAGGAGTGCAGGCGCAGATAAATCATAAAACGTTCATATATAATGTATACAACTTGGAAGATATCCAGATAATAATAATAATAATAATAATAATAATGGTCATGTTCTGTCAGTTTGATGAAAGTGCTGATATATTAAGGTGCATCGCAAGTGAAACGTATTTTCTATAACATGTATGTAATTCTACGTAGCTAAGGGTCCAATCAACCGAAAAACACAAAATCCTTGCGCTATTCTCTGTTGAATTAGTAACAGTAATTAACGGGTATTATGTAGAAATGTGAACAATTACTCTATCATTAATTGCCCATTAAATGAAAGAAGAATGTTTTTAAAATGTATCAAAATTGCACGACTTGCAGATTGCAAACTCCTCTAAACGCATTCAATGTATAAAGAAACGGACATGTTAGTGATTTTTGTTTTGTATTCACAATGACACAAATATTAAGGTTTTCAAGAAAAGAAAACCAAAGCGGCTGGTTTACATCAGATCTTAAATCGTTAACAATTTTAAAAGGTCTCGTATAATTTTCATTGTTTTTGTCGTTTTCATTTTTTGCTACAGGAGTGTTATTCCGATTATTAATTTTGCATCAGACGTTTTCGTTTTTTCCAATGCAAACTATACCATTTTTCGTAACGAGTTATTTGCTGGTGAGGTCGGTCTGTAACCAGATGGCTCAATAATAAAACCTCAGCGCCAGCGTCATTACATTTTCACAAAATCGTCGTAGCGGTCTATCGGAAAATATGGATTACGCTTTCATTAAAACGTCTTCCGATACAATCCCTTAATTCTTGAATAGATATTTTCCTTATTCTGGCGTTCTACATCACGAAGGGCTGATCCCCAAACTTATCTAACTAGTATCACAAAGAATATCACACTCCAAGACTTAACACAGTCTTGCACATAATATCGTACCCACATAATTATGAGTGTTACAGAGCACTATCGTATCCACAGAATCACGACAGTGTTACACAAATTATGTTACCTCAGACTTATGATAGTGTTGGACACAATTTCGTATCCCCAGACTTATAATATTGTTACACAGATTATCGTATCCCAGATTTATTATAGTTTTCTAACTTAAATGTTTTGAAGGCCACCCGATAATGACACCCTCTCACACACCTCTGAAAAACAAAACTGACCAGTAGTTAAATTGCATCGAGTGTTAGGAACGTCAGAAGATGGTATCAGTCAATAGTCCGAATTCACTCAGTTTGAGTCAAGTCTTCTTTGTCACTTTTGTCTTCTTCCTTTTCTTCAGTAACTATTAGATGCATATATTGCATTAATTGTACATTAGTGGTATTGTTATGTGTATCTATATTTTTGGGTAACTTGAGCTCTACTACTACTTCTTCTTCTTCTACTACTACTACTACTACTAATAATGATAATAATAATAATGATCACTATGTTGACGATGAGGGTGATATCAAAGTTTTCATTCTCTAAGTGTAAATGTTTTGTGTATTAACTTTCCATTCCAATATATTCCTGAAAGAACATTAAATGCAGTTTTGCCCACCGATGCAATAGAGAAATGTAGCTGATTTGCTAACCTTACGTTTCTCATAGTGCAACACTTCCAACACGTACCAGCCATAACGGGGTTTATTTCTTATTTTTCTTTCCTTTCTAAGAGTGGCACATATGGCAGGATTTATACTTAGATAATTATTTAGATTTTTTAAACCAGTATCAGACCTTATGACCTATATAAAAAGTGTGAGACAATAATAATACCTGACGAATACTGCATGTGTTGAATCTGCTAACTATATTGCAAATGTGCAGTGTTATTTTAATTTGAATGGAAACTAATTGGGTGAGAAAAATAATATAGGTTGGTGTTTGTACCGAGAAAGGAAATACCAGTCCCAGATCATCGTGCTGAGGCAAATAATGCAAACCCTTGACTGGGATTTCGTTTCTCAGTAGAAACCACAACATAGATTGTATTAGTCCCAGGCTTAAGGAATGCAACAAACAGAGTAAAATCACCGGTAAACAACACCTTCATATACCTGTTATTAATTTTATTTGCTAAGAGAGAAGAGTTGGTAATAATAATAATAATAAGAAGAAGAAGAAGAAGAAGAAGAAGAAGAAGAAGGAGAAGAAGAAGAAGAACAACAACAACAACGACAACGACGACGACAATAATACACATTGAATGGATGGCGGTTGCCTGCCAGCGCTTTAATAGCTTGACTGATTCAGGCATTGATAGTTAGACTTTGGCTAAACATCTTAAGTTAAGGTTTCAGCGTTTATTTCACATAACATTAACCAACAAGCGGCCAAAGTGTGCCTGAGATTGCCCATCTGCCTCCCACCAGTCTACAAGCCAATATAAGACAAACTGATAATGTTCTTTAGTCGTTAGATATCTATCGACTAATAGCCATTGAGACCATGAGAACGACTGAGAAACTTCTAGACACTCAACCTCAAAAGATTGGTAAAACTTGTTATGTGAAATATTTCTACAAAGTTTTTGTTTTCTTTAAATTTGCCAGAAAGCGTTTGGAAAGGGGAAGCAATAACATGTTCCACTGGGTTTCTGGAAAAGTTTACATACATAGTGAGACCACCAAAATTATATTTGTAATAGCATGTATTCTAAGAGACGAAATTCCTATACAATTTAGTCAAATCTGACCCAGCGTTTTTAAAGAAGACGTCACAATTATATTGTCCACATGTTGCTCTGGAAGACAAACATTTGCTAGGATATACATAAAACAAAAAATGGGTACAACATGCTATGAGCAAAGGTCCAACAAAGCTGGATTAAAACGTGCCTACTAGGCTTTTGGAAATGCCAACAATACATTTCTTTCTCGTTGTTATGGAAATCTAATATTTGGCATGACAGTCACCCAAAATATGCTTCTGGTGGAACATGTTGCAAAATCACTTCCACAAAATTTAATTAAAACTGTTCTAGTAGTTTTCTACGAAGTTACAGGAAAAACTACAGAAATGCGAATTTGGTAGAATATCTCCAACGAAACATTCCCATAAAGTCTGTTCAAAAATTGGCTGAGCAGTTTTAGATATGTCAAATACTGATGCACTCATGATTGTCAGTGCAAACTGCGCTCCAGATACAGGACAATGAATATTTTTCACACGGCCTTTAACCAGGAGAGATAAAAATATGCATTGTTTGATTTCTTTACTCAGAATTCTGCGTTCTGATTTAGCTTTCCTTTGCTTATTTTTACATTTCTTCTATTTTCATTCTCTTGTAAAGTCCAGTTAGGGAGCCCCTGGTATAATGGTCACCTGGCTGTTAAAGAAATTTGTCAAACGAAGTGATGACTAATATTCAGAAGCTTGACAATATTGGAATATTACCAAACAATGCAGACATGTAATTTGACAGTACTGGAATATTACCAAACAATGCAGACATGTAATTTGATAGTACTGGAATATTACCAAACAATGCAGACATGTAATTTGACAGTACTGGAATATTACCAAACAATGCAGACATGTAATTTGATAGTACTGGAATATTACCAAACAATACAGACATGTAATTTGATAGTACTGGAATATTACCAAACAATCCAGACATGTAATTTGATAGTACTGGAATATTACCAAACAATGCAGACATGTAATTTGATAGTACTGGAATATTACCAAACAATACAGACATGTAATTTGATAGTACTGGAATATTACCAAACAACACAGACATGTAATTTGATAGTACTGGAATATTACCAAACAATACAGACATGTAATTTGACAGTACTGGAATATTACCAAACAATGCAGACATTAAACTCTTTAAATTGACAATAGTGGAATACTTCCAGATAATGCAGACATTTAATTCGACAGTACTTGAATGTTACCAGATAATGCGCAAAATCTCCGCCACAAACAAAAGCCACTGTGAATGCTCATTTCAAACTCCAGGGTTCGAAATAACCAAGAGTTGTCCGAATGCTCCGAATGTTCGAATGCTCATGTCAAACTCCAGGGTCCTATATAACAGACAATGAATTGCCAGCATGCTCACGGACTAACACGGAGACCGGCAGCACTATCCCTATATAACCTCTGCACCTTCAGTCGGGGAGGGTGTATAGTAAAAAGTAACAGTCAATAAGTTCGGTTACAAAGAAAAGAAAGTTCTAACCAGAAGGATTAATTTCTTATTTATAATCTTTGACATTTGTGTGTGTGTGTGTGTGTGTGTGTGTGTGCATGAGAGAGAGAGAGAGAGAGAGAGAGAGAGAGAGAGAGAGAGAGAGAGCTAGCTTTTCACTCATATCGCCACGATGTCTGCATTGTGGCAGTTCATACTGATGTCCAGCATGCTGCAGACATGTAAGATCATGTACCACCTGAAACCAGGCCGACCAGTCCTAAAAGTAACCTCTTAATGCTGAAAGCCAAGTCAGGCAGCTGCTAGTAACATTTTTATAAGTCTTTGGTATGACTCAGACGGGGTTAGAAGCCGAGATCTTCCGATACCGAGGCGGACGTTCTAACCACTTAGGCCACCGGAGAGGTCGACACATACATACAAACATACATACATACATACGTGGGTACGTGCATGCGTGCGAGCGTGCGTACATACATACATACATACATACATACACTTAGGACTTGTCACTAAATGTAGCTGCTACGTACAGTATTTAGGGAATATTGTGTTTTATATCTGTTTTGCACGAATTATAATTTATGCCAAAGTGTGCGAACAGGAGTGATAGAATATGGATCATTTTAAACATTTTAGAT
>JAECUM010062587.1:0-13122 GCA_016617855.1 Megalonaias nervosa | reverse complement strand
GGGTCCTTACATTATCGTCTCTCTTATGACTTATTATGCGGCACGCCCATGTTCTGTTTCTTTTGGCTAACACCCTTTCTGGATGTTTATTTGGAGGCTCTTCCATGGGGTAGAGAGCTCAAGGTATACTACTGATTATTTTGGGGGGGGGGGTAAATTTGCATAGACACACCTCCCGGCGAATTTCTAATCGACGAAAGCGAAATATTAGCAATTCAGAAGGCTGTCTAGGCATTGCGATTTCGATAAAACCCCAACGAAACCCCGGGGTAGAATTCCAAAATAGAATCCGACCACGAGATACGTGGTGGTTTATCGAAATCTCAGGGGATGCCTCCCCCCCCCCCACTTATTAAAAGATATGGGCGACCCGGGGACCCGAACCCATCTCGGCGAGATCTGGGGGTCGAACCGCAAACATCAGTATTAAAGTTTCTAACAACTTTAACATTGAGCTAACGAACTCGACTACGGATATACGTTTTAGAAATTATTATATGTGATTATTGTGCAATAGCATTTGATATCTGATTTTACAAATAAAGAAATATTTATAATTTTATTAAATTATTTTGCCATTATATGTATGAACCGATTAAAATGTATTATATTTAAAATTAAAACACGGAAATAAACTGCACGCAAATACCTATCTCCGCGGAGATATCCCCGGCGATAAACACAGCTATTGTTTGAACTACCACACACGTCCTTGAAAAATCGGTACGCATACCTATCTCAGTACATGTATTATGTATGAATCACTTCATGTATATACATGCAATATCTGATCTGGATAAATTCATAGCAGCAGGAAGGGTGAATGACAAAAATTGAGTGACCCAGTAAGTAAACTAAACGCACTATAACACAAAAAACAAAAATGTCAAAAATAGTAACAAAAATGAGCTAACTAAAATGATTTATTATCCGTTTTTTCAAACTATACGGTAATAATATTGTTAGGAGGGTTCGGTTTATCATTATTGACCTTATTTTTCATCCCTGTAGGAACCTTTATTTTTGTAAAATAAGGTCTCGTACAAAGTGGTCTGTTCACCCTTCCTGCTGCTAGTCTTTTGATGAATCACAATAATATAATCCAAGATGTTCCCGGCTTTTTATCAATATAATTCCAAATTAATGTTCCTTTACAAGAGTATTATAGATGAGCACTTTGCGTTTCCATAAAATAATAATTTCAATAAATAATTCCACCCAAATGAAACAGTGAGCACACCATAAGACCGATTCTACCTCAGCTGTTAAATGCAAGAATTAATAATTTCTCAAGTAAACCTAATTATATAACAAAATATAAGACACAAGATAGAACCAGGTAAGGATCAAAAGTTCATTTCTAGAAAATTCTAAGCTGTCAACAATATAATATGTTGAACTAAAATTATAATAAAGACTGTGATAAACATAAGGTAGACCAGGATACTCCGTGGGGAATTCCGATGTCGTAGACTCAGATTATAACAGCTATGTATACATTATTAATATATTTGGAATACTTAATCAACAGTCATAGGAAATATATTAGCTATGTATTAGTTTGACCGCAAAACAAATGTTTCTGGACAGGTACAACATGAACTGATTTTGGATGTGGGCATTTCTTAAATACAAGTTTATTTTAGTGTATAGTCATCGAGACAAACAAACAACATTAGCAATTAAATATTCATAGCATATTAAACAAATACCACAGTGTATAATATGACAATATATTCTCAGACTGATGCGTATTATAGTAGTTTCAAAGAATGCATCAGCGTTCCTAATTTTGACATAAATATATCAGAGTATTAGAGAATAAACCACTGTTTGGCGAAAATGCACACCACTGGTTTGTCTTTGATGCTCACAAAAAAATAGTATGTTTTAAACACGTATAAGGGGCGTATTAATAAAGTAATTGACTTAGGAATCATCTTGGGACAGCATCGATATAAACTTGGCCAATTCTAGAAGAAAAGGCGTCAAAAGTACTTATTTGAAAATTTGCAGGAACAAAGAAGTCATTGGCTACTTAATGCAAATAATGAAACAAAGGAATGCTCTTCTAATTATGATGACGATGTAATTAATGCATACAATAGCAGTAGTGAGCGTTACAATGAGGAAATCAAGCAAAAAGAAAATTTAATCGTTACTGTAATGATGGCAGCAACCACACTATCCAACGCGCGCGATTTTATGAATTTTTTAAAGTCCAGAGAAGCAAAATACATAGATGAGACATGCAAGCAATTCAAAAACGTTTATAATTATTGGATGTGATGTTTCAGACGGTA
Organism: Megalonaias nervosa; assembly: GCA_016617855.1. Lineage (NCBI taxonomy): Eukaryota > Metazoa > Mollusca > Bivalvia > Unionida > Unionidae > Megalonaias > Megalonaias nervosa. The sequence continues at coordinate 10,819 of JAECUM010062587.1, read as the reverse complement.
GTATGAGAGTTGGCGCAACTCTCAGCAATGGATCATTTTGAGCTCATCTGGTCTGAGAACAGCTTAAGACACAATTCACGAGTTTGTAGATTTATATGAGTATTCAGACCGCGCTCCGATTTATTTATTTACGTGACCATCGTAATGATTGCCCTAACTGAAGAACTTACTCTACCTGGTATTACTATTTATCTAATTAGATAATATAATCTGCAAATATAGATGATTCAATCAATACAAAGGCGCGTGCCTTGGAAAATCCGCATTATACAACAATACATGCTACTTCAAATATTTCTAAGTACATGTGCTCGCGTTACGTGTTCATCGAGGTTCTTGACCATGTCTTAAATGAGGAATCGGAGCAGCATTTGTAATTAGCTTCGCTGACCCTGCAGATCTGCCAGCGAGTAATATCATGCACGCCGATGAAGATTTGGTAATAGAAATACCCCAAACTTTGGAGGACACATCGAAGAAATAATAGCTAGAATTGAAGCGATTGCAGTGTCTAATCCTGATAAAGTAAACATAACTAAACTGTATATATAAACATGAATACTGTGATTCAGAATATGCATCTCGCTCAAAGGGGTATGAACGGTATCAAAAGAGAATATGATAGTTTTAATGTTAGGACATTCTGAAGAGGAACCGCTGTAAAGCAACTTTGTGAATGGCAGCACAGTGTTATATCAACATTCATATGTAAAATTTCACAGGTGGTTGGTGATGAACATAAGCGTCATCGCTGTTTGACTCAAACCATTGCTACTTAGACAGCCGGAAGAGAAAAAACATACAATAGCAAATACCCTTGTCTGAGTTACAGAAATGTCGAGATTTACAAGTTTACTGAGAATTATGCGGACCGAATAAGATCCAAGCAAAGTTGTGGTGAAATGCCTTTCGAAGATGCGTCTACAAATCGTGTCGTCGTTACAACACTGAGGTACATAAGAAGTCAATGCGAAATTGTTCTCCGTATGATTCTGATTACCCAGACAATGACGATGAGGTTACAAGCATAATACAATGGATGTAAAGCGGTACTGTGTAATCCTAATCTCTAAAGACACATATACCATTACCAATGACATAGACAACACTTTTGCAAGGCTTCTTGAGACGTTGGGAAACTACACAGCGGCAGTTTCTAGATGGATTGAACAGAGATGTGCGGAAGTTCAGCAGCAAATTTCCCTGTTAACATTGTCGATCGTCCTAACTTCGTGCCCGTCGTTGATTATTGCCTTATGTTTCTCACAATTGCACGGGCCTGTTTCGAGATCATAATACCGCAAACCCCGTTAACTCCTTTCGTTGATAGCGACAGTAAGTGCTGATTATGACATATTGGATGAAATCAAATTAAAAAATATACTACGATAAAGAGATGAAAGCCGCATTGGATATGTCTATTTTAGTAACACCATATTTGTTAGAAGTGTGTGCACCTAGAGTGGGTGTAAGCTGTTCAAGTAAGGGCCGCTATTCACGTGTTGGTTTTCTTTACCTTTGTAGTACAGGGAAATCTACGACATCGTGTTTTTATGACCGCAAAGGTAATGAATGCAAAGGCTCGTTCGCTATATCTTTCAATTGCAATATCAAAATATAAATTATGAATCTAATGGAAAACTATACAAAATGATATGTGTCCTTAAAATATTTTAATACAAATGGAACATAACTTTGTTATAAAATAACATGAAAAAAACTCTTTACAAAATTACTACATCAATACATAAAATAATGTCATCGACAGTTATGGTAAAACAATACTTAAAATGAATTGTTTTTTGCCTTTGATATTTTTGTCATCATTACAGAAATAATAATATATGTTACAGATGCACATATTAATTATAAATGGACATCATAAACGATTTATTTATATACCTTGGCCTAATTGTCGCATTCCAATCTTACATCAAGTTGCATTTAAAATCATTGGCATGAACCATAGATGTACATTTGGAAATGGACGAATTTTGACAGGCTTGGTAAAGTTGTAGCTGGCAAAGAATTTTTAGAGTTTTTAAGCATGTTTCAACTTTGAACAATATAAACAAATAGTTTACCACTTTCTATGGCGATTTTAATTCTTTCTTGCAAGATTATAGCATCAGCGTTAAAATTGCATGAAACGCATGAACCATGACTGGACGGGGACAGCTATCCATGGTCAGTATTTAATGCAAAAGCAATGACAACTGATGCTTTTAAAGGGCTCTCTTGTCTGGGTTACATCCAATGAGCACGAATCGAGACAAGCAATGGAAATAGCTAAAATACATGGATGACCTTAAGTTTCGTGGCATTGAATTTAATGTATCAAAACGTTCCAGAACGTAACCCTGGTATAGCTGTTAACGTGTATGCTTGAAACAAGAGCTCTTTCTCGCGAGCACTGTCTCCACATGTCCACAGCAAGCGGACCCAGAGTGATCAAGAGTGATCTGATATTGTTTGCTTTAGAGTTATGATCTCATTAACAAACAACGTCTCCCGGTTGCTTAGCCGACAGAGGATGCTACAGGATAAAACGTTTGCATGAATTTATTCACAATGTAAGCGTTGCTTGACGACCATGATTTTTACCGTGGAAGTGTGTCCGATTCACCGGGTGGTCTAGAGCGCTCATCGTTACGGATCACTGCCATCTCATCACTGTCTGCGTGGTTTTTAGTCTCAGGCTCGACCAATGTTCGAACGTGAGAAAGACTGCAAGTAACTTCGCATGGGTCGGTGTTTTTTTCTGAGGTTTTACCGGGTTCATCTTTCACCAGTTATACTGGCCCCCATGGATGACACCATAAGATTAACGGCAGCTACTACAACTCTGGAGAAAAAAGTGAAAAGCTGCACTGCACTACTCTGCCAGAACCTGGCAGAAACACACCGACAAGTGCAAAGAAAGTTAAATGCACCAAGCTTGTTTTGAACCTGAGAACTCAGAGTTATGTAGTACAATTGAGGAAAGTGCAGTAATATATTCAAGCAGGTATGCAAATGTCACGGATCAGTCGAATTCTTACATTTCGCCAATGCATTCAGATTGTACTATATATTCAAACAAATATAGATCTTTGCAGAAAGACCATGAATAAGTATGAGAAAGACTTTTTCAAAATCGCGCAAAATTTCATGTTCAGCAATATAATGTTGACTCTTCAGAAACGTATTCTTTTTCGACTTTGTTTGGGACAGTAAACTTGATAAGCTTCAATGAATTTTTGCTCATTCTAGTCAAAGAATGATCTTTGACAGTGGAGAGAGTTTATTTCATTGCTTCGATTTCTCGTCTTTCTGTTATGATATCCTTTGTATATTGAAGTATAGAAATAACCTTTTCAAACAAGAAATGATAGTGCTAATATTTATAGCCACTATTAACTTTACGGTACTGTTTTCTACACGTGAAGGTGAATTTTAATCTTAGATCAGGCTCTCCTTATTCAACTGGTACATGTAGCCCCATGAATCTGGACCCAAGTCAGATATAATTTGCTCCAAGTCTGCATCAGAACCGTCAAGATTCGTCAATTTTTTAGGGTGAAGTATCACACCAACTCGTAAATTTATATTTATATATTTGTATCCAATACGAGGGGCAAAACTTACATAAATACTCAAGGATTCCATTCTTTGATAAATATATTATCTTTTGTCAATTCATCACACATGCAATTGTTTTTGCTGTAAGCTCGGGTAAATGTTATCGTAATATTTTTCTATTTCATCGTTATATTAATGCCCTTCTCTATATAGGCTACAGTACTCACTATAGTCATTGCAGTTATCATTCGTTTCATAATCTCTAATCAACGTTTGATTCTTTCCTTTCTCTTGCACAGTATAAAATAATGTCTCTTCAGGTTTATTCTTCTGACAAGAATGGCCAGGCTGAAATCTTTGCTATCAGTATGTTCCGTGTACGTGACTTAAAAAGGCATATAACGTATGTTGGACCTTCTTGACAAATCTGAATGATGCATTCAAACAAAACAGAGTTCATTGTTTGGTAACTGATCGGGTAGAATAAGGCCAAGAAAAAAAAAAAAAAATATGAGAGCATATATATATATATATACTCATATATATATATATATATATATATATATATATATATATATTCTTTCAGAGCACTATACGCATCTATCGGGCAATATTTTACCATGTGTGAATTTATCAGGGTAATTGTTTAATGCAAAAAATATTTTATCCACATGGCGTACAATAGTCTCTACCAGTATGAAATATTCTCTAACTAAATTTGTGATAGAGAATATGTACGGCATAGTGGTGATCAAAAATATTTCAGCAGTAGTTTTATTCGCACAGGATATGTAGCATAGCAACAATTAATAATACAGACCTGGCTAATTTCGGATCGCAAAATTGTTTACGTGATCAAAGTGTGTTTTAGCTGGACTTCTCAAAACGTCAATAGAAACTATTTGGTTTTACGCGCCATATCTATATTTACTTCGTGACAGCTTCACCATCAGCAGTCTAATTTTATTTCGAATGTCCCATATTGCATGCATTCCAGATTTGAATTCAATATATATTCCAATGAATTTCTTTATCCAATAATTTTGTCAGAGCACTTGAATTCAGAAACAAAAATTGAAGAAAATAAAATTCAGTCCAAACTGGTCACAACATAATACAAATTAATGTTAAAGCACAACTGGCAAAATCTTCATAATCGCAAGGTAATATAGTTATCTGTTCTCCTCAGGTCACAAATTAGCATTTTCGAAAACAACCATTGCCTAATGGAAAATAACTTTCTAGCATGATCTAGTAAGCCCTATTTACTTACAACTCAATAACCTAAAATTCACTTGGGAATCTCCAACACCCTGTTTACTTACAACACAATAACCTAAAATTCACTTGGCAATCTCCAATCTCCAATCTTGCTTACTTGAATAATAATTTGGTCAATGAGCTAATGCCCAGAGAGAATAATGAAGCTATTATTAGTTGCTTACGTAAATAAAATTTTAAAAAATTACAAAAATGTCAAACTGGTCAAACAGAAATGAACTCAGTTTTGGACATGGTCCAAACAAGTCCAGCAAACAATGTTCCATTACAATAACATGTAATGGAATATAAAAAAATTAAAATTAACAAACAAACAATTAAATTTTATATATATATATATATATATATATATATATATATATATATATATATATATATATATATATATATATATATATAAGAATAATATCATCTGTTAGATTATTGTAGCTGTGAATTGAACTGTGCAGTCATAGCACTTGTCTATTTTGTCTTTGAGCAGAGTTTAAACTACCAATACGAAGATATAATGAAGACCAATTTAAGTGTTATGCATTTTGGTTATTCGTTTGGTTTTGCTTTGAAATCGTTCGTAAAAAATCATACTCAAATACCATACTTATCTGACCAGTATCGTTTGTATCTAGTGTGCGTTGCTTTCATAAACTACACAACCACAACGGAATACGTATGTTTGTTTTAGTTGTCATGGACATGATAAGTTGTGTCTCTTACACGTGATTCTGGTGTGATTCTCGATTTCAAGATTCTTTACTTTGCAGAAGTATGCTATATGACATTGGTACAATGAATATCCTGTTGATATTTTCTTTACTGGACAGCACAGGCTTCTTTAGAGGTTGTAGATGCTGCAATGTCATGATTGCAGCATGTTCTCCTGTGTTAAGAGTATTGTTTGGTGTATTTAAAAAACTAAAGCTTTTTCTTTGAAAAATATTATCATTTATTTGGCTTTTTAATCTGTGATGACACAAATAGTGAAAGTTCGTATATTCCAACGTATTGATACCATCAATTTTTATGTTGTAATCACCATACTGATATGACTAAGAGAGAATCATCAAATACATGGTAGAGAACTGTACAAAACTAAGAGCAGAATACAAGCAAAAATGGAGCAGACACTTTCAATTCCACCCTTTCGGCTAGAACATTTTCATAATGCTTGTTTGAAGGAGCACATGCATTTGGAGTGCTACAATTGTTCCTTCTAGACCGTTATTGATAAAAAAGAATTTATCTATACCCTAACTGCCATTCTACGATGCATAACCTTGAATGTGTTTGCGAAGGGAAATACCATGTAGCATTCCTATATTTTCTTATTTGATATGAAATGAAATACACCCTTTATGTTGAAAAGCTTTCAAAGAATATGAATATCTCTCTGTCCTTTGTTTCATTAGAAGTTTGGAGAATATTATAGTTATGTCATAATTTTTTTGTGTTGTACTGGACATCATTTGACACGAAATCCTTAAGACATCTTTTGAGATTTAATGTACGTTTTCCTTTTAGAGACGAGCACAATAATACAGTGAGAGAGAATATTCAGTTTAACATGACACTGCATATTTTACACTACTCATCACGCACTTCTAAAAGAGATAATTAGAAGGGTAAATATTTGTATTATAACTTCCTTTGGAAGCTATTGATACCCTTTGGTCACAGTTCACTTATTCACCGCCAATTTAATATTCACTGTCTGACACGTCTGGCACTGTAAGGCAATCATTTGTGCTTTTTTTCCTTGATGGCAGTCCTTTGCAATCGTGATGACAGTCTTTAGGAATGAACCCATTGTGGCAAAGAGAGAATATGCCCGTTTTCTTGTAGTTCAATATTGGTAGTTTCTCAGTGTATCGCGCTTCCAATGCACCTTGTACTTGTAAGATGGCAGCTGATTCCTTGACCTTGAACTTGACGAAAATAAAAAGTTTCATGAAGGTATTTTCATCAAATGTTTCATTACGAAATACAGTTTATGGGGATCTTTTCTCTAAGTTTATTCAATTTATTTGTGTATTACTTGTGCCGCCTATTGTGCTTGAACTAAACGTATTTGACAACCTTGCATATGTGTAGTTGTGCGAATGAATTATACAAATTGTTCAAACGTGAAGCCTTTTTTTTCCGAATATTTATTGCCCATAGGTCTACTGCTACTCTCCTCGTTCAAACATATCCTTCGGTGTTTGAAATAATACATATTGCCTCTTTACGTAGTGTTACAGCAAGATGCCAACTACCCAGCTTTGGTTTAGCTGGTATTTGCAAAGTGTTAGAATTTTTTCCTTTGCCAGGTGTGTTTCATCTTTCTGCACTGTGCCAACCCCATCATAATGCTCTTCTATTTTGATCTTCAGATGTGCTAAAACATGTACAAGTGTTGGTCAATGTCTTTCTGGTCAATACCCATAAGATATCTCACCTGAGAACGTCTTTATTTCGCTTCGAAGTAATTTCGTGCAACTAATGTCATACAGTTAGCAATACACGTGTTACATTATTCCTTTCCCTTCCTTGGTCCATCTTGACGAGTACACTGCACAGTCCTGTCCTATAAACAACCATTATCCTGTACAAAAGTGATAAAATGTTTAATGTTTTCTGACATGCGTTCAGATAATTCTTTACGAATCTTTTCAATAGATAAATCTTTCTGCATTTAATGCTTCAGTGCTTCAAAGAATCAAGCCCCCTCAGCAGTAACGGAACGCGACCTCAAACTAAATAGACCCTAGCATATAAAAACCCAGCCTGCGATTCATACAGGTAGTACCCAACTATATGCAAAGTATATTAAGATAAATGCAAATATCTTGAGAAAGAAATATTGGCAATTAATATTAGAAGACAGAGGGATATACGTAATCATTCTAAAGGAAGTAATCAAAATATATACTAAGCATAATCATAAATCATACTGATACAAATGAGAGGCATAATAGCGATTATGATAATGATAACACTGATAATGACAATAATCATGCTAATATATCCTAATGATTCTAATGATAAATATAAAAATGATAATGACAATAATGATAATGATACTATTCATTGCTCTATTTATTCAGGTAATGATTATGATGATAGTAACTTAAATAATAGACCTTAGATAATGATGATGGAGGATAATCTTATGGCATTCAAGTTTTAAATAAATTTCTCTCTCCCTCTCTTCTCTCTCTACCTTGAAATAATCGACTGAATATACACAACCCACGTAATTATATGCACTCTCTATCTTGAACATGGTTTCTCTCTATCTCCATTAGTTGACCTCTCTAATGTGCACACACAATCTAACCTATTCCCCCACCCCCCATAAATAACACATACACAGTGAAGGATATAAACATATAGGCTATCTTTGTGTGTTTTTCTCTTTTTCTCAGCTGCGTGGGGCTGTTAAATCTATTTTACAAGAAATATAAATGACTTTTGCATGAACAAAAAGACAGGAGAGGATAATACTGGCTCAGTTTAAAAGTGAGCATTCAGTTGTAAAGTAGATATGCATTGTTAATTTTAACGGAAATTAAAGATTCATTTAGAATTAATTAGACTGTCGATGAGACGACATCTCTTCAGCTATTGTTTCGATAAGCATATGTTTTAGATAAATCAGTATTTCTACTTGTCTCTCTCTTGCACAATAAAAGAGCAACTTAAACAAAAACCAAAACAATCAAACAATATAATACACAAATAAACAACCATGGTTATCAATCAAAAGTAGGGTAAGAATGAATTTTGTTTGGTTATTTGCCAATGCAGAATGCATAATTTATTATAATTAGGATGAACTCATACTTAAGAAAATTCAGCAACGTAATTTGCTTACCAAATGTACTTTTTATGAAAGAATCTGATTTGAATTTGTTGGGTAGATTTCATAAATGTAGCACCAGTTATTTGTCAGCTATCAATCATGAAACAATAGGTAAATTACCGGTGAATCATCAAGCTCCACTGTCGTCCAAGCGTTCAAGAATTTTTCGCCGATTAATTACACTCCGGCTTTCTGGAAGTAAATGATTATCTAGTTAAATTAATCTGGTACATGATGTGAAAGGAATACTTAAGACAAGGCAGAAAACACTTATGTGTAGAGGTTTGTTCACTATATGATAACCAGTCTCGTAATGTGTACTTATGTCAGTTTTATTTGATCGCTTCTAAATTGTCGCATCATACGAAAGCAGGATATTCATTTCAAGGTACACGACGTAATATTACAATTGACAGCTACGCCCATGGAAAGATTTAAACAACAATGCTGCATAACCACAGTATCGGGATCCTGGTTTGTCGAATATTTGCTGAATGCAAAATTTTTAAGATAATACGAATAGTTTATTTAAGGAGGAAGATAAATCGATCAACAGTCCAAAAACAAAAAAATTATAAATTTATACAGGGATCTAAACATTTCAAACATACATTAACTTTCTGATATTAACTTCAACAATGACAAACTTGAGTGCCAGTCAAATGTAGTTGTGGCGCTTCAGACCGCAAAATAGTATTCTGCAAGAAGAGAAACGCTTTGAGACCACAACAATTATCTTATCGGACATTATTGTTATTATTATTATTATTATTATTATTATTAGTAGTAGTAGTAGTAGTAGTAGTAGTAGTGGTATATTCAGTGGCCGACTATGCTATTGTCATTCGTGACTCAATAGATAAATATTTTTGAAATCTACTTCGATCGTAAATTGGCATTGTCTTTTTTCAGTTAGACTTGTCCCATAACCGCTTATACTTATGCATACTATTTTATCAGGTCTGTATCTGAAAAGATATTAGTCAAGCGCACACAATGCTGCCGTTTCAAAGCAAGGAAGCATAATGACGAAACATGTTAGTCTTCTAAGACTCGTTCTAGTTGATCAGAACATACAGGGTTCGCAGTTCTTACAAAGCAAATTAAGGGCAGAAAGATCTAGAAACATCCCTAATGTACAAATGAACAAATTTTTGAACACTTGATTTGGAAACAATAATACATGTTTGATTAATTTTATATGTATGTATACAATTGATATGTACTACCTTTGCAGCTCTATGTATGTATGTATGTATGTATGTATGTATGTATGTATATAAATATATATATATATATATATATATATATATATATATATATATATATATATATATATATATATATATATATATATATATATATATATATAAAATCTATCACTTCCAAAGTGATTTTCGTTCCATACAGATACAGAAGCCCTTTTGGGTCCCTATTCGTGAATGGTTGCATTTTGACCTTGAATAGGTCAAGGTAGTGCCACGTCAAGAAGTGGCTAGGTGGAATCCTCATAGCACCTCCTACAATTTAAAATACAAATGTAATGATGTAATTTTGTAACATAATAGAGTTTGAATACAATGGTATGGATTCAGTTAGTTTTGCATAGTTCCATTAGTAGTGAAAGAATTACTAACTTCCGATATTGTAAAGATTTAAAGAAGACTTTGCCTGCAGGTTTACCACGAAGTCGAAAATGGCATTGACCGCTCCGGTCGCCTAGTGGGTAGAGCGTCACTCTCGGATGCGGGAGGTCACGGGATCGAACCCCGGCCGAGTCATACAAGAGACTTTAGAAAATGTCACTTACAGCTGAGTCGCTTGGCGCTCAGCATTAAGAAGTTAGTTTTCAGGACTGGTAGGCCTGGTGTCAGGATAATGTTACTGGGTGGGACATCATGTCACATGTCTGCGGCATGACGCCCCAGTGCTAGACATCACAATGAACTCTCACACTGCAGACATCGTAGCGATATGACTGAGAAATTGTTAAAGCAACGTTAAAAATCTAAATCACACACAAATCACTAAAATGTCATGCCTTTTTCGTAATTACCATTATGAAATGGTATCATCATCATCCTTATCATCATCATCATTGAATGTAGGTTGGTAGAGTATATATGTATATATGAT
>JAECUM010062586.1:0-14570 GCA_016617855.1 Megalonaias nervosa | reverse complement strand
ATATATATATATACACCTCCGCCACTTTCTCAGTTGTCGTGATTTATTGCCATATTTGTGATAAATTAGATTGCAATTTATGATTCAGCACCTACTCGTTTAAATTTTTCATTATTTAGAACCTTTCAATTACGATAATGTTTTAGATCACGCATAATTTAGTTTTCAAAACTTCTGTTGAGCATCCGCCTATAATGCTACACTACGCACATTCAATTGGCCAATGTGTAGTTACCTAGAGCCACCAATATAAATATTCCAGTTTACTAAGCAGCTGTAGACATGTATTTTGCTTTTTTACTGGATTCGCAGCCATACGGGCCTGTAAAAATGTCCGAGATTAAATTTATTTCTGTAGATATACAGGAACTGACATTGCGTTAAACAAATTCGGTATTTTACCAATTGAAACATATATCGATCCAATAACAATAATTTTCTTTGAGCAACTTTGCTGGCTGTCTACAGTTTATTTTGCCAAAAGAAATATTTTGTTCCGTCTTTTTGACTCTCATATTCCAATACTGCAAGTTAAACAAACTGGCTTTATTTAAAAATCGTATAAACTGATGGATTGGTTTACTCTAATATGCGCTATAGAATTATGCATGCTGCACGTTCCATTTCCGGATAATAAATCTGAACTGAAAAGTTTTCTTTAGTTCCAGGTCAGTTTGTTAAATGAAAATGTTTTCAAATGTAAACTATATGAAGATGTTTCTATTTGTCCATGTCTGAAGTTACTGCCTAATGGCAGTTTGATTCCCTCTGCAATATGGAAGTAAGAAAAGAAATGTAAATGATCTCTTGAGTTATGTTGGCTCGTTGCCAATATTATGACTAGACCTTTTTCATCTCTGGAAGAAGCTGCATGTACTCGTTGTCAACGAGTCTGCACATCATCATTATGATAATGTTGCTACCACTAATTACAGTACTGTAAACATATTCCTTTACTACATTACCTCTTGCTAGCGCCAATGATACTTATGACGGCCGTGACACTATTTATAGCTTGGAATGGAGACGGGGGTTCTCTACAATTTTGATCCTAAGCGAGTTAACATGTCTCATTGTCATTCTCGTTGTTGTTGATGAAAGCGTCATTAGAAATGTCACATATGATGTCGTTATCATTATCATCGATAATCACCATGATCAGTTGTATTAACGGCAACGATTCCATTGCAGCAACAGCAACCGTTGCAGCTGTAGACATTGTTGTTATTCACGTCGTCGTCGTCGTCGTCGTCGCGTCGTCGTAGTTGTAGTAGTAATAGTATATGTTCGAATGTAGTATTCAGTATTTTGTCGGTGGCAGACGTAGCTCAGGTTGTACAAGCATTAATATTAGTAGTAGCAACATCAGAAAGTATTATTAGTAGTAATTGCTACAAATATACCTACACTATTTTAGTAATTCTAGCAGACAGTAAAAAGAACATGTTTACACGACTGTTTACGTACTTATTTTGACCGATCTTTTTCATTGCAAAATTGATAGAAACGAACTACCTTCCAGTACAGTATAGAATGTGATGAACTTTGCATTAATTGAATTTTAATAGAAAGTGATGCTCATCTTCCACAACACTGCGTCATGTTCATATCTTTTAATCTAATGGGGTAGAGTGTGGTCTGTTTCATCTTGTTCTTTCCATATGCAATGTAGAGAAACAGCTCTATGTTAGAAATGTCCTATCGATATTATACCACTATTACTATATATAGATTGCCCTTATAGCCATATTGTATTATGATATATAATCTTACGCTTCAAGACTCTAATTATGGATTGCCAATCTTGAAAATATACTGGTCAGATATATTTTTTATGATAGTCTTTAAATCTGAACCTCGTTAAAAGAATATATTATCGTCTGTTATTCTTCATCACTTACAGAAAACCAGTATGTAGTGTTGGTTTGAACATTAAAGAGTCACTTACAGAAAACCAATATGTAATGTTGGTATGAACATTAAAGAGTCACTTACAGAAAACCAATATGTAGTGTTAGTATGAACATTAAAGAGTCACTTACAGAAAACCAGTATGTAGTGTTAGTATGAACATTTAAAAGTCACTTACTGAAAACCAGTATGTAGTGTTAGTATGAACATTAAAGAGTCACTTACAGAAAACCAATATGTAGTGTTAGTATGAACATTAAAAAGTCACTTACAGAAAATCAATATGTAGTGTTAGTATGAACATTAAAAAGTCACTTACAGAAAACCAATATGTAGTGTTGGTATGAACATTAAAAAGTCACTTACAGAAAACCAATATGTAGTGTTGGTATGAACATTAAAGAGTCACTTACAGAAAACCAATATGTAGTGTTAGTATGAACATTAAAGAGTCACTTATTGCAATATGCAATCGCAGCTTTTATGCTCTTTTGCAAAAAATATTTTTTACTCAGAGCATATAACGAGATTATAATCAGTTATTGCTCACCTCTGTCAACTCTTGGCACACCACTATTAATACACTTATCTTCAATGTCACACGTTTTTCTTGACGGAAAATAAAAAAGCTCGAAATATTTTTGTCGAAATTAATATCAACTTATAAATTAATGGAATATTAAAAAATGTCATCAAAATTTTCCTTAAACCAACATGGGCTTCGACAAAAACCATAACAGTCTTACCCAAATCAATGAGTCTATTACTTAAAAGCAGTATAAAAATACTTACATGTCACTCATTAAGGATAATACCTCTATAAATGTTCTATTTTATCGTTACAACCTTTCTTATGAATAGGTATAACAATTCCCTCAGACCAGATGTCTGGGAAGCAACCAATATTGACAATGTCCAGGAATGAAGCAGAACTGACAATGTCTAGGAAGCAACTAGTATTTACAATTTCCAGAAAGCAACTATTACTGACAATGTCTGGAAAGCAATCAGTATTGACAATGTCCGGAAATCTACTAGTATTGACAATGTACAGGAAGCAACTAGTATTAACAATGACATACAAATGCCTTTAACACATCCATGCTATAAACAAAAACTTCATTAAATAGCTGTTCATGGTTACTGATTTTACCTTACCGTATAATCCGGTTTTAATGAGATATGCAAACATATGTTCATGGTTTACCGCGGTCCACTATATCACAGGGGTAGTACTGTCAGAAAACAACAAAAACAAATCCAGACTTGTGCAAACGCATATCAGTCCTAAACATACATGATCACGGGAGTAAACTTGTTATCATGCAATGTTATAAACATAATATAAACTGTATTTGCATTTAGCTGATTGGTCATCAGCAAGTATGTACATAAACAATTACGTTTGTTACAAACATGAATGGTGACAAGACTAATGCATACACTGAAACAAATCTATCGTATTCACAAACACCATCACTGATAGTAATGGATTCAAGTGAATGGAAATGAGATGGAAGTAACACTGAACTTAATAAATAAAGTATTAATAATGATTAATAATGAATTAATTGAATCCTGCAACTATAAGTAGCATTCAGAGTGTAAAAGCGGGGTCAAATGGTATTCTTAGTGTAACGGATTTTTTAAAATAAATTTTCTCCTACATCAGCGATGTTAACCAGGCAATAAGGGCTGATTCCCAAATGATTAACTTCTAATAATGGATCTTTGCACATTGTTTATCTTTACTGCTCGATCATTTACAGGCTGCGTGACTTATGTTCATTTATACCGTTAGATCAGTTACAGGCTGCGTGACTTATGTTCATTTATACCGTTTGATCAATCACAGGCTGCGTGACTTATGTTCATTTATACCGTCTGATCAATCACAGGCTGCGTGACTTATGTTCATTTATGCCGTTTGATCAATCACAGGCTGCGTGACTTATATATTTCATGTATATTATTCAAACAGTGGTAAAGCGGAGAATGCGCAGAATGATGCGATTAGGCTTTTACCTTGAAATTTGTGTCCCTCTCTTCTTTCGTTATTTTTTTGCTGATATGTGCCAGATGAAAATCCAATGTAGCCACAAAGCAATAGTTCTCAAATGTTCTAATTTTTGTAAAAACGGTTGAAAGCATAATTAAAGTGTTTTGAATGAAAGGTCCTACATAAATTTAAGAATCTATTATAAGAGGATACGAACGGTTGATATGTGCAGCATTTATACTGGGTAAAACCTATAAATGTTTGCAGTATGGATATTGGGCATAATTTTCCAGCCTAGAAGTCGGACATGTATGTAGTGTCAGCTTATTAGAGTCACACATTGTTTGTGTCCGCTGAATGTTTGCCATGGATTCAGTAAAAGTATTAGAATCAGTTTAAGAAATGTGTTCAATTTTTATTTACATTTGCCAAAGATTTCGGTGAAAGTTTTATAGCCTATTTAAAAAGAAACAAAAACACAACAAACCCACAAAATAACAAAAAACATTCCAGAAGAAAAGGTAAAAGTTTAGATAAGGCCAAAATGAGACAATGCACGAAAATAAAAAATCTTGATAACGGTAGCACACATTAATTCTAATGCAGAAGAAGCAGAGAAAGTAATGGCCCCTTCTGAAGGAAAACTCGAACTTAAATGGGACCAAATACTAATTAACACACTCTTAAATTGAAAGAACTCAAACTAGAGATATAAAGAGTCTGACATCAGAAACATATACAGAGAAGGAGTCAGGTTTAAACTTGCAATTATCACGTGACAGAAGATATTGTGACATTACTTGCTGAATTCGAGGCCGTAGCATTCCAGGTAACACGGGGTGAAGAAGTGAGATTCATGAAACTTAGAACAAAACAAAGAGTGACTCCACAAATACTCATTAAATACCTTACAAAGAATAATTGAATTTTGTATTGTTCAAGTTTATAATTTATCATTTCACCTGTGTTGTAATATAGGGCCCGCGTTATTCCAAGATTTATATTGTATACCTACTTCATTGTAAGGAGCTGGGCCCAACACAAAATGACATGCACAGCGTGAAAATAAATTGAATCTATCTGCCTATCTCCTGCTCTTAATAAAAAATGAGTGTATAAAAACAATCTTAGCACGTGATCCACACAGCCTTGCTAGGCCTACACTGTGAGATGCTTGAATTACATATAACTTCTATCTCCCACATCATGGCCAAGCCTGTCGTCGAGGTATGGGGTTGCTGTTGTATCGGTTTAACGCCATTTCTCATTGCAAGACAGGCTATACATGGCGGCCAGTATAACTGGTGGAAGAAGTACCCGGGAGAACCCTAGTAAGAACCATCAGCCCACAGGAAGCTGGTAACTTTCTCATATACCCATTTGGTCGAGCTCAAGACTCGAACTCACGCGGATAGAGGTGAGATGGTAGTGATCGGTAAAGGCGAGCGCCTTAGAATACTAGTCCAGCGGGGCCCTCGTTGAAATATGGGAATATTAAAGTCGTGTGGTTTTGAATTAAGAAAACCAGAAATCGGTCTCCAATTAGTGTAACTTTAACACCATGTAATAATCATATAGTACATAGTCTTTAAACATATCCGAGGAGGAATACGAACAATTACCATTAATTATATGGACACTCCTATCAGAAAACTTTCTATTGTATGGACACTCCTATCACCTTTAATTATATGGATACTTTTAATGGCTTCTCTGTCGAGAACACAGAACTTGTTTGATGTCCACACTGAATTATCAAGAGCATTTTTTGATCCAAAATTGAATAAAAAAGCTTTGCATACATTTTAAAGAAAATAATGTTCAAGCTTGCTGTACAAATCTAGTGAAAGGATTTGGTTGCGATGTGAAGAACGTACAGGTAGCTACAAATGCATGTGGAAAAAGATAAAGACTTTTGGTGCAATATGCAAAGATTTACAAGCACTGAGAACGTGACACTACTGATTTTAAATTCCAATTTGCGTGGACAATATGGTCCGATCCGAGACACGCCTCTTCACATCGACGGGAATTTTCCCCCAACAGAGAAGATGTTGAATACTAGGCACTATATTTAACTACAGTTATAATTCGAGGTCAGATACGTATCTCGAATATACAATGTACATGCTTAAGAGTAAAATTATGGTTTGATTTCAATTATTTTTCTTGTCAAAAGTTTCTCTGAAACATGTATAAATAGAATATATGTGAATACAAAAATTTAAAACAATTCTAAAATAAAACTGGATATCTGAATTCTTTACTTTTTGTTATTTATATAAATGATCCAAAATGTGTATCAGCCATGGTAGAAGTAAGTTTTTGATTCTATATTCTTTCCATGTATTGCTATTTTTGAGAAGAGTAACATAATTAAAATATGGCCATGGATTACCATGGTGCTATTAAAAAATGTCCAGATTTTCTTTCCGACCGCACCTCGAGACTGAAAAAGCCGTCTGTAGCTATTAGTACATGTCCCTCTAACTTTGACATATGACGATAACCATGGACTAGGAAGAGTGTACGCAAAGTGTACGCAAAGTGAATTCGCTCTGTACATTCGCTCTGATGTTTGTCACCTAGCTGATATTCGCTATTAATCATATATAAATTTAAATGTTGGTAACATGATCGTTTTGTTCAACAACTAATAAAATCCACAGATAGATATTCAAACATTAACACTCGTTTAATTGGAGTAACTGTGAAAAGCTCCACCAACTTTGTTGTTGTTGGTTTTAATGGCACTTCTAAAACATTGTTGCCTTTATAAAGGGAGTTTTGTGCCTTTCCCAAAACACACAGAGGCAGCTGACCAGTGCAGGCCTGAGCGGGTATCGAACCCGCGAACCTTTGGTTACAAGTTCGGCGTTCTACCAACTCAGCTTCCTGCGGCTCCTCTCTACCAAAGAAACCGACTATACATGAAATGCTGTGATAATACACAGAAGAGGTTATCTCTGTCCTGACGATTGGTGAACGATGAAAATAACAATTCGATCTAAAATCAATTGTCCGTGTGTTCTAGTTTTGAAAGTTTCCTCATTATCTTCATAGTAGGCTAACCAGAATTAAAGATTAAAAAATAACAAAGTTTGCCTATTTTGATACACAGGTATTGTGCCAACCTTAAAATCCTGGATTTACCAATAATTTTATCTTTGATCCCTCCGACTAAAGAATATGTCCAGTTTTTCTTTCCTGGATATTTGTAAGATATGTCTTACTTTCATGATGTGTGGACAGGTTATCATCTACAATGGCAATATCTAGACGTTTTTACGAAGCTATATACGGCTTATTATTCTGAAAATTCAAAAGAAAAAGGGACGTGTAAGATGATCAGTGATGAATCCTACATTATACTCGAGATTGAAAATGGAAAGATGTCATCTGATTGTTGTCAGTATATGGAAATTTGATGCAAATAATTTTATTCTATTAATTTTCTCATCAACCTGAACAAGTTTTTCAGCCTTGAACACATGATTCACAAATAAAGTATTTTGTTTTTCCCAGTGCATTGTTTGAAATTTTCTTTAACTGTAAAATCATACTGCTGTTATTTTTAAGCAAACAGAGAGTCACATTTTGAAAAGAATGAATGTGAGAGTCGACTAAAGGACGAAAAAGTACTACAATTATATTGTTCTTGGTAGTCATTTATAAGCGTAATAAACTAGGTTATGTGCTATTTATATTAAAGTCTCCATTCATAACATTGTTGGAGTTTGGTGATTTTTTTAAAATTATTATTATGAGGAGTCGGTGTTGGGAAGCTATTTAGTAATATTTTGGCAGTAAATAGCCAATTTCTAGGAGCAGAAGTAATAATGTATATTATTCAAGAGATTTTGGATACGTTTCGTAAAATGGACCCTCATAGAGAAATCTCTGGATATTTTAGATATACATGTTTAGTAATATCCGAATAATTATTTTTATTAAGTGTTTGGGTCATGGGTTTTATTGCATAGTGTAAAGTACTAACATTAGGCATAGAAAAGCTTACAAACAAGCCATACAACCGTGAAACAAACAAAAACCCACCAAAAAACATGTAGTTGGAGTTTTGAGAGTTCAGAGAAATATTATTTGTTGTATTTGCACGTTTCAGAACCGTTTCTTTTGGCAACGACTGTGGTGTGGAGGTCTTTGGAAATAGGGGAAAACAATGGGCCCCAAGCCAGATTCACGCAGGGCATTGATTGTGTGGAGGTCTTTGGAAATAGAGGAAAACAAAGGGCCTCAAGCCAGATTCACACAGGGCATTGATATGCCCGGTGGAGAGACCCTGTGAGTTTTTAATATTACACATTATGTGTTAATGAAATCAACTGCAACACATCATTCTAAAAAATACCCTTATTATAAACCTATAACTGTTTAATACAAGTTATGGCAACCTCCCCCCCCCCCCCCCCCCCATCTTTTTTTCTCTCATGTGCTTTAAATTTGTACAATTATTTGACATCATATTTAATGATCGTTTTAAAGTTGGTCAATGATCAGTGATCAGTGGAACTGGTTGAGATATAACATCTCGGACATGTGCTTTCAAGGCTTATTCAGATAAATTAGTGTATATAATTCCTTCAAATTGCTGAAACGGACTACCGTCCTGGAATATCGATTGGACCAGCTCTTTTTTTCCATATTAATGTTTCACAGTGAAGTCAATGGCAATAGAGTATATCCCATGGAAACCATTAGCTTGATAAAATCTATAAAAAAAAAAAAAAATGTATACCAGACCATAAAACGCATCGCAGTCTTACCGTCGGAGGCATTCTAGAAATCAACTACATTTGTTGTCAACCAGTGGGGCTTGAGCTAGCCAACAATGATGCATATAGAAAATTCCGACATCTCTACATTTTATTGGTGTTATCATTTGATTTTCTTTGTAAATGTCCACTTTGGGATTGATTGAAGTTTTGCGACGCATGCACCAAACATCTGCACAAAAATCATAGAAGTTATGAAACAAATCAGTGCAAAGGAAGTCAGAGAAAAATATTAATAGCATGTTTTTTCTTCTTTTTCTGTATGCATGTGATGGCGATGGGATGGGAAAGGAGTTGCCATCTGGGAATGAGAACAGGCTTTGGACTTTGTCCCAAAAGCAATACCAAAGAGTATGTTTGTTAGTGTCACATCTGTAATGATTTTGAGATGGGAAAAAGTGGGCTTAGGAATAACTTTGTAATGTCCTGTTGTAGTAGACAGTAGCCCCGAATCCTCTTAATTCTGCCCACATGACGCCCCTAGAGGTGTCCTCTGTTAGATCCCACGAGGAGCTCTGGATCAACATTCACGAGCACTCACACCGCAAACACCATATGTACACTTCATACTTCTATTCGTCTCACCACTTACCTCTCTTCAGTCGGGTATTAAAACTGCGCATAGCTCCTCTCCCCTGTCCCAGTAAAATCAATCTGCCTAACTTGCCACACCACTTACTATTTAACCCCTCCACTATTTATACTATAACTTTACATCACCATCAATGATCGCAGTGGCACACGATCTAGGTCGACAGAACGCACACACTATGATACATTTCTTAATTTATGATTCAAGTGCCTTGATTTCATAGTTACTTCACTGAAAGTTTCCTTAGTTTATTATGTAGTGTCTGCTTGGACATAAAATTAAAAGCATTTAATTTCGGTTAGTCACACAACGAATTGCTGCAGTCAGTTCTGATTGGTGTTTATTAATTAAATTGCATTGTAATAGACCGGTACCAAAAACTAAAACGCTGTAATTTTTATCTTTCTTATTGCAGAAAAATCTCGTATCATTTGCACTAAATTAATCTGGCTGAAGTCTTAAATTTGCTTTAAACATTATACCCCACACTGTCCGAAGCAAAGATAATATTTAAACAAATAAACAAAGATTTCGATATTTCTTAACGATTGGAACCATGACTAAAAATATACAAACTTTGTACTTTCAAGCTTTCTTTTCAATATCATTTATGTATTTTATACTTCTGTAGTTCAACGTGAATATCTAATAAATATTGTGATTTATTTAAAAATGTATTATTTTGAATGCAGTTTGATGGTAACACATATCTAATGTACAATAACGCTGGTTAGCTTCTTGATAATCAACAAGTACACAGGCTTTATTTGCAAACAATTGCTCGTTCCCTTTAATTTCGATTTCCTTCCAAGTAATACCCGCAATTGTCTTAATTTGATAGTGTGTACTTGTCAAATTCTAACATCAACATTACTATCAATGCAATTGTATTCAAGGACCCAAGGAAATTATTCACGGTATGTCTAAACTGGTTGTTTTCAAGGATCCAAGGAAATTATTCATGGTATGTCCAAACTGTTTGGTTTCAACGATCCAAGGAAATTATTCATGGTATGTCCAAACTATGTTTTTTACTACACACTCAATTGCATCACTATCCGGCGCGTATTCATCACAAACACAGTTGGTCATTAATCCAAAAGTTGTTGTGCCTGGTAAGTTTTATCACCCTTTCAGGCAGTTCGAAGCTGCACATGAAAATATATTGTAAATAAGTAATTATTACCTTAGAATATTTTAATCGGCAAAGTGAATGTGGCTCTTGTTTTCTTTTGCTGTACGTTCGTCTTTGCATCTTCATTAGAGTACCGTGTCTATCAGGTCTAGATTTGTGGCATCTTGATGCGAGTACCGTGGCTATCAGGTCTTAATCTTAGCATCTTGATGAGAGTACCGTGGGTATCAGTTCTTGATCGTAGCATCTTGATGAGAGTACTGTGGCT
This sequence comes from Megalonaias nervosa, assembly GCA_016617855.1. Lineage (NCBI taxonomy): Eukaryota > Metazoa > Mollusca > Bivalvia > Unionida > Unionidae > Megalonaias > Megalonaias nervosa. The sequence goes on along the minus strand of JAECUM010062586.1, from coordinate 3,872 downwards.
GTCAGTCCTCAGTTTGTGGCACCTTGATGTGTGTACCGTGGCTAACAGTCCTCATTTTATGGCATCTTGATGCGAGTACCATGATCTCGATTTTGGGGATCTTGATAAGAGAACTATGAATATCAGGTCTCGATCTTAGGATCTTCACAAGAATACCATGACTATCAGGTCTCGATATTGGCATCGTCATGGGAGCATCATGGCTCGTAGGTTTTGATCTTGGCATTTTGATGTGAGTACCGTGGCTATCCGGTCTCGATCTTGGCATCTTCATGACAGTACCGTAGTTATTTGGTTTCCATCACAGCGTCTTGATGAGAGTACCATGGATATCAGGTCTCGATCTTGGCATCTTCATGACAGTACCGTGGTTATTTGGTTTCCATCACAGCGTCTTGATGAGAGTACCATGGATATCAGGTCTCGATCTTGGCATCATCAAAAGAGTAAAGTAGTTACCAGGTCTTGATCTTTGCATATTGATGAGAGTGTGTTGGCTAGATGGTCTTGACCTTGGCATTTTGATGAGCATACAGTGGCTACTAGGTCTTAATCTTGGCATATTGATGAGATTACAGTGGCTACCAGGTCTTGATCTTTACGTATTTATGATAATACAGTGGCTACAAGTTTTTGACCTGGATGTATTGATGAGAATACAGTGGCTACTAGGTCTTGACATTGGCATATTGATGAGAATACAGCGGCTACCAGGTCTTGACCTTGGCATATTGATGAGAATACGGTGGCTACCAGGTAACGATCTTTGCATCATCATGAGAGCACAGTGGCTACCAGGCTTCGATCACAGCATCTTCGTGAGAGCACATTCATTCATTCATTCATTCATTCATTCATTCATTCATTCATTCGTCGTTCGTTCGTTCGTTCGTTCATTCATTCATTCATTCATTCATCCTTACTTTCATTCTTTTCATTCGTTTGTTCTGGCTTTAGTGTTTAGGCACAAAGTGTCAGTGAGCTTAACAGGTATAGGTAAACAAGTTTAATATGCAGACATCCAGTTAGAGAGATATACATACATAGAGCCATCCATCCATCCATCCATCCATCCATCCGTACATACATACATACATACAGACATACATACATACATCTGGTTTAAACCTTGGCATGTGGAATATAACAATATATGATCCGATCTGGTGTGCGAAAGATCATGACGTCGACAGGACAACATGTAGCGACTGACCATGCTTTATAAGTAATGGTTTTGTTCGTTGATATATCCCATTTGTACACATAGGTGCATCTCATCACCTCACTGGTGTCTGTTCCATAAGGCATCAACTCTGCGGGTTTTACATGAACAAAAAAGATGTAGAAAAAAACCACCAAGCTACTGTAAAATTATATACTGTAGACATTATTTTTGTCTCCGTGGTTTATCAGTTTTCTTTGACAACATTTCGCATACTATCAGAATAAGAACTGGAATCAGAAATAGATATTGCACAACTGCAGACAGTTGTAAAAATACTATTCTGTCTGAACCCATTTTTTCTGCTTTAAGTTATTGATCATATTTCTAAAACTTGTGTGATACGCTTCGGTAAGTTGTAAAAAAATCGTTAGTAAGTAACTGCTGGGATCAGAAACAACAAAAATTATCGCAAATACTTGCACAGTGTATAATTGCTTACGTGTTCAGTGTGTATTATAATGTCTGGATTCAACTTTATCCAAAGTTGCTGGGTAAAAAAGTTGCAAATAATAACATTCAACACAAAATTTGATTTTGAAGTAATTGTAATGTTCACCAAACTATGGCTCAATATGACTGCACTTTACACAGAAGAGATTGGTATTTATATACCAAGGCGATAGCTTATCAACGGTATTATTTACTGGGGAAAACTAGAGAACAGAGACACAGTCAGAGTTCATTAACAATATGAATTCTTGCCTGTTTAGTAATGACAGGTCACCGATCCAAATTCCATGAGGCGGCCTGATTATCAGTATCAGATGTGTGAACTATGTAGAATTTGTTTCAAACATTAAAATATGTGACCGCTTAAAGTCATTTAAACTAAAACTACCATATACATCCATACCTCTTGTATTAATGATAATTAATATTTATGCAATAACTTCGAGAAGATGTATGGCATTCATATGGCGGCAACACCAAATATAAAATAAGGAACGAAAATAAATTCAACAGGGACTGATTTTGAGACAAACGATATTAATACAATGTTTCTGGACGTTTACGTTGGCACACATTTACATTTGGTTCTGTTTACAGACAAATCCAAATTGACAGTTGGTTTTTGAACAAATTTTAACATATTACCACGTTGATTAATTAAAGATGCGGGCAGATTAGCATTTCTATCAATTATAAACTTGTCAGTGAACGGAATAATGGGCAATACGCCATACTGTAGTGCCATTCATCTCAACACATCTTCCATCACGTGCTTTATCTGTCACACCTATTTATCACGCGTTCACTTTGCCCGTATCTGTTATTTTTCATTTCTTCCATGTTTTAGCTATTTCATGACCACACCCTATATTGAATTAAATGTATATGTTTGGTGTATGAAGATAATATTAGGAAATCATGTATGCATGTATGTGTCGACGCATTTATCTTTCAAATACATCGATGTAGTTAAGGACTAAATACCCGATATATTCTTGGCTAATTAAAGCTGTTGCTGTTCTAGGGTTTAACGCCATTTTTCAGCACAATATAGGCTATACATGGCGGCCAGAATAATGGTGGATGAAGAACCCGGGATCACCCCGGAAAGAACCACCTACCCACGAGAAGCTACTGCCAAGCTTTCTCACATACCCACATTGGCCGAACCCGAGACTCGAACCCACGCAGACAGAGGTGAGATAGGAATGATCCGTAACGGTGAGCGCTTTAGACCACTCGGCCACTCGGGTCCCAGACTAATTAAAGAAATGTGAATTGTACATTGGGCCAGTAGGGAATGCTGACATTTTAATATTTGTTATTTATAAGGTACACGTGGAGACATGGGTTCAGACTTACAATAAAAAAATAACGGTCACAATAGAGAGTTCATGTTAACAATGTCTCTGTTCAGTCGATTGCATTAGAATAAGAAGATAAAGAAGAATATTGCTGATTGGTACCTATATATAAGGATGAAAAGATTTAGGATATTTTCAACAAATCGCCACAGAAAAGTGTAATACAAATGCAGTATAAAATCACTCTTTGACACTATACACAGCTGTGTGGATTTTACAACATTCCCTGTTTATTTATATTGCTTCAAAAACTCACCGTTTACGCAAAAGCAAGATAATAGATTGATGAAGAAAACAAACGTTTAAAGGTAGTTATGATAACTTTGGCCCATTATCGCTGCAATTGACAGGTATCATTTTACGTTCCAGTTCAAAGAAAGAAATGAATGCTACCATTGGTAATATCCCTAAAATCACGTTTCTTTTAATCAAGAAATTAATTGTTTTATCGTGTCCTACTCTTATCTGAACAAAGGATCCAGGTGTATAAATCAATCAATAGACCGTGTCTTCGTCCTATTGTCTGTGAATCCAATACAAATCATTCAATCCGTTTGAAGTCACGCACATCCTTCGATTACTAGTAAAACATGACATTAGGTTAATCTAAATCAAATACCTTTAAATTGCTTGCAGTAAACAGGCATTTTAACAAGCTCAAGGCTTCTTGATGAGTAATCATACAATTTCCATGTCACTCATTTAATATAAGTTAAGGTGCACAAGAGGAAAATATGTTAGCTGAGTCATAATTAAAAAAAAAAAAAAAATCCAGCAGCAACACAATGGTGTATTACAACCTGGAAATGCAAGATATAACGCAATTCCAGTAT
>JAECUM010062581.1:0-23101 GCA_016617855.1 Megalonaias nervosa | reverse complement strand
CTTGAATGAATTCTGCTGCTACCATATGCAAAGCGTTAAAAATGGTAGTCTAGGACCAAAACCGTGTGTGCAATGTGGTGTTGGAGTCAGAGGAAAAACTCAGTTATGTGTAAAATGCGGCGGTAAAAAATACAGAGAATTAAAACGATATTATGACAAAAAACATAATACTTTGACATTGTCAGGTAAATCTCCTATAAAAACCGTAGAAGATTATCTGGCCAGATTTCAAAACAATGATTTAAACAAATAATATTATATATAAATGGAGCAAAACGAATTTGTGGCGCATCCAATCATTAAAAATTATGAAGCATCACGTGATGGTGTGATCAGAAACTGTCGATTAAAAAAACCAGTCGGTAATCTTGATAAATTTGGTTATTTTGTATTTAATACCAGTGGAAATAAACATTATTTCTCACATAGATACATATTCGAATGTTTTTATGGGGTCATCAAAGATGGACTTGTAGTTGATTACATTGATGGAAATCCCAAAAATAATCATTTATCTAACCTGCAAGCTATTACACAGAATCAGAATTCTGCACGTTAAAATACTGGAAATGTAAAGTATTTACAAAGAGAGCTATTAAATGCAGAAACAGGCCAAGAAATAACTTTTCCATCAATAAGTGCAGCTGCCAGATATTTTTGCATCCACCCACAATTGGTACAATTTGTCGCAAATAAAACATACAAATCTGCATATTCAATAAAACATGATCAGCGGATAATATTTGAATATATCAGATAACTCTGTACTCTTAACAAAAAACAAAACAAATAAATATTTTTTTTTTACTGTATAGTTCGACTCTGTCAATTTTGCCAAGGGTTTTGTTTAGCCACAACTACAGTCAAGGGTCCACCTTCACTGTCGCTGCTCTCAGTGTCAGTTGTTTCACCTTTGACAGAATCAAATAACATAATCTTTCTCAATTGCATTATACGATTGTCCACAATCTTTTTTCTTTCGTACTCGTGAGACAATTCAGTTCTTATTTTTTCGATTGAACGTGCAAGAGGTGCAAATAGCTTCACCTGTGCGTCGTTTACCATTGCCAAGGATTCTAACATAGATTGATAAATTAATTTCACGAATCTATAGTTAGATGGCAATGTGTATTTATTGTCGAATTTTCGTTGTTGTAATGATTCAAAATCGCATATAATTTTCTGAGGATCAAGATTATCAGATATTTTTATTCCGTCATGTTTTAATTTTTTAATAGCAGAAATAATATCATTAATGTTTTCATAGTTCATTATATAATAAATATTTCTTTAAAATAAAAAATATTACTAAATCAGATTATAAAATGTTCCTGTTTGTGAAATCTGAAGAAAAAAATATTAACAAAACATATAATCACAACACAACCCCATATGAGCTCCTAGATTGCCAAACAACATTCTAGCAAGCTCAGGGGCATTTGAAATATCCCCATGTGAACTCCTAGGTTGTCAAACAACATCCTAGAAAGCTCAGAGGATATTCGAAATTAGACGAACACATTTATACAGACTCAACCCCCATGTGAACCCCTAGGTTGTCAAACAACATCCTAGAAAGCTCAGAGGGTGATCCGTAATTTTTATTATCGACACAAACACAACACATAAACTTATCCTAATGAACATATGATTATATGATTATGATTATATATACATATGATTATGATTTTGATTTTGTGCAGACAGCACAAACATAAACTTAACAACAAACATAAACTTAACAACAAACATAAACTTATCCAAACTTATCCAAACTTATCCCAATGAACATATGATTGTATGATCATGATTATATCTACATATGATTATGATTTTCATTATATTTTTGCGGGCGGCACAAACACATAAACTTATCCTAATGGACGGCACAAACACATAAACTTATCCTAATGAATATATAATTGTATGATTGCATGAATATGAATATATACAATGGTGATGACGAGGGAATCTTGTCTACGTCCAACAGATTTTGTACACTCTCCCCCATACAAAACCCCGGGGAGTGCAAAAGTAAATCCACCACGTGGTGGATATGATAGGAGAGTGTATTTTGTCTGTTGTGGATTTCGAGGAAATTCTCCGGGTTCCCCCAATTAATAGGATCCGTCGCCGAATGCAAGATAATATTTCTTTAGCATTTTTAGAGACTCGAACACACAGAGAGTCTACACTAGTGGATCTGCACGCAAACACCTTAACTCCACGGCTACCGGACCTGTTATGAATATACAGTTAAATTTAAGTATATAACTATTCGCACTGCCTCACACGTGATAACTCTTGACTTGTATTTACTAGTATATTTTGATTCTGAATAAAATCACAATTATTATAGCGCTGTAGTGTGGTTATCTCAGAAACTGAAATATTTTAATTTTACATAGTGAGTCGGAAAACTGAAGAGTATACATGCAGATCAATATAACCTATTACCTGAAAGATCTAATAAATTATATGATTATAAGCAGGCAATAGTGAATAAAATTAATCATTATAAACTGTATATTTCAATTTGCAAACACATTTCATAAAATGTACTGTATAAAATATTACATTTTTTGTATAAGTACGCGAGATTAAAATACATGTATATAAACATACTGGCAAACGAATAAAAATAACTCTGATTTGTAATTCGACGCATCTACAAGCCGAGGTGATTTAAAGTCATCAGAGTCAAAATGTGCATAAATATCCTTTTCTATTACAAATTACTGCTCCAGTGACAGCTAATTGCTTACAGAGAACAATTAAATTACTGAAATATTACCGTTATAATGCAAGAAAAGTATAACTATTTCCGTGATCTTATGAATCAACGTAGTAACAAGGGAGATAATCGTTTAATTTACTCTACAGAGAGTACAGAGTTATCTCGCTTCATTATATGTGCAATTGCTTCAGTCATAGAAATTTGATTATTATTCAGATTTTAATGATTTTGAGAACTATTTAACCCATCAGATTGAAGAATTTGTAACCATTTCATTAATCAGAGTACCACTTAGCCCACCAAATTATGAAAAATCAGTAAAAAAAATAAATATTATTTCAGAATCAGATTATTTTTTCCCCCCTGATATATCAGGAAATATTTACCCGGACTTTCTATGAGCGTACATGCAAATTAATATTTAACATTTCCCCTCTTAAATCAAGAATGTTTCCTGATTGATCGGTGAGTTTGAAATTTATTCTTGACAATAATGGATTATGTACACGTAGATAAACTGGATTAATTGGCTCAGATACAATTAAAAAACCGGGCGGGGTTTGAGATGTAAATGAATATAACACATATCTTTCTTGAGCTTGAGTGGATTTTTCAAGATCTACTTGATAGCTACCATCAATTACGTCACATGCTAGATTGACTGCGATCGTTGATGTTATATTAACAATACCAAGTGAGATATGGCGACCTCCACCGTATGGATCATTATTATATTTAAGAATGGTTGGTGGCGGGATTAATTTTCTCCATGAATCACATAGTCTTTTAAAGTGGTCATCAATAAGATCATTAACTGATTTCTTTAGCTCTTCAGAGTTAAATCCCGGAATTATAAATGTTGGTAGCTGTTCTTCTGTAATTCCATAATGTTTAAGAAACACTGTTGTAAATAAACGTTTATAACTTACACGTTGAATTGGGCTGTCTTCATTAACTATGTAAGTATTAAGAAATCTATCTGCCGGTGCGTTTAATGTTTTTTCTCTGTTAATGATAGCCTTATTTACATATTCTAAGTCTGATGCAACTTGATTCAAATGTTGTATTGTTTCAATTATTTGATTTTTTAAATCATTGTTATAAAAAGTGTTGATGCTGGAAAATAAATTTCTTAGATCATTAAGTACACGTCCATGTTCAGATTTAATCAGTTTTGATTTTGAGTTAATTTCTTCAATGTTAATTGTTGCTATTCTTGTTGTACCTTTCTTACCCTGAATGAAATCTACAAAATGAGTATAATGTGTGTAACCACGACAAGCATCCGGATTCTCAATGAACGGATACGTTTTTCGATATTTTGGGATTTTTATAAATTTTTCAACATTTATAACGAAATCAGATCGTTGTGGTTCTGGTGGGCCTTTATAAACTGGTTCAACTTCAGGCCAACCTAATACTGATCTAATCGAACTCTGATAAATATCTACAGAATAATCAGGGGAATTTATTTCAATCACCGCTGATAATGTTGGTTCGTAAGCAGTAATTGTTATTTTGGATTTTTTCCTGTAATAGATTTAATTCTGCATTGGAACTCATCGTTGATCTGTTCTATTTGATAACTACCCGTTGGAATAGCAACTACTTGCCAGTCAGGAGTTCCATCAGGCTTATTCTTATTTGCAAATACCAGCGAATTATTTGGCTGTAGTCCACCAAATGGTTTTGATCTAATATTTGGCCAGCTATAATAAACTCGTAATTGTGCTAGGGCTATTTCTTTTGCTGGAATTGCGGTTGGAAAGTTAACGCTAAACTCAGGATTGGTCGAACTTAATGATATCATAGTAGTTTTTGACGGTGTTGTATTAGTGACGATCTGTTGAAGTAATTCTCTTGACGCTGCCGAAGACTCAGTCATTATTATTATTGTTATTATTTAATTCGCCTTGGTTATTGTGAGTGACTTTGTCACCAGAATCGCTAGCGATTCTGAATGCTTCATCGTAGGTTTTCATTATGGTTGCGAACTCCTCATCAGATATTTTACTATCACTGAGGTACAAGGAAATATATGACGATAATTTAGAACACGCTCCTGCTGCTGTATGTAATTTTATTATATACTCGTGCAATTTATCATTTGTACATGTAGCCGTCTTCTTAGCTATAATACTGAGAACGCCTGCGATAGTCGTTGAAGTTGAAACGACAATTGTTACAACTGCAGGCGCTGTCATTGTTATTGTTGATAATAATAATCCGGCCCCAGCAACAATAGCGGAAACTGAGTAAACAATTATATCAATGACAACCATACGTCTGCGATATTTTTTTACTTTTACTGTATAATCGTCGATTATATTTTTTAATTCAATCTGACACTTACATACTTGATTATATCTGTGACGTTGAACGTCGATAAGTGACTCTGTCATCGGTGACTTTGTCACTAAGGTTTGATTCATTATACTTAATGACGCTAAGTAATTAATTAAGGGGTTTCAGCTACGAATTCCAGACACCACCAGTAACGTCTCGGGGACATTTCCGTTGACGTCAGCGTAAATATTTCTTTTATGTTCTTACTTAACATCACCAGTAGAGGATTATGATATACATTTGGTGATGATGAAGTGGCAGCAGTAATTTCGAAACCATGCATGGACAGTCTGTATAACCCAGTTACTTCTGCGGTATGTTCGAGAGTGTTATTTTGTGGTGTCCATCTTGATGACCCTGATGCTACTGTATATACGATATTTTTAATTTGTCCGTGTGGAATTTTAATCAGATTAGTTTTTTGAACAATATTAGGTATTCCACTGACAATATCCACTTAGTTTTGTGTTAATGTCGGAGAGTTTGATATCAACGGTTGCTTGTTCCCCAAAAAATTCTTTAATGGTTTTGTTTATGTTTCTACGAAAATTTAAAAACGTTTCTACATGTCTAGAAAAAGTATTATTGAGTGTAGTCATTTCGTCATTGATTGTTTTTAGCGAAGTTGTCATAGGAATTTCCTTATTATCGACGTATTTTTTTGTTGCAGCATCAAAATCAGATTCTAGTATTCTAAGATTATTAATACCATTATTATTCATGTTGAGAAATGCACGCATTATACCGCCGTTGGCTAATACGTACTTAGATTCTTGATCATCGACATATTTTTTTGTTGCGGCGTCTGTATCTGCAACTGGGTTTCCAAGGTCTATAATTTTATTTTAATTCACGATAATGTGACCCGTGAATGAATCACCAGCTTTCTTGATATAATCGTTGACTGACGTACCGGAATCTTGTATTTTACCTTGATCAGCAAAAGTAACGATATTATTAACAACCGCATTAGGAATTCGTATGAGTACATCTGGCAGTTGTGTATTACTCGTCTTTAATCGTCCTTGTTTATCCTGAAAAATAACGACTTCATTTTGATCCACACTTGTAATGTTTAATAAATCATCGATTTCATTTCTGAGCTGATCAAGAGTTGCATATTTAGATAAATCAGCTTGCTGCTGAGCTTTACCACGAGAAGATCTTCCGTAAATATCTACCATTATATTTATTAATGTCTGTTTAAATGTGACAACGTAGTATATTCATGCACGACTTTATGAGCTGGTTTTGTTGATTTTGATACAGCATCAAGTACAGCGAGTACTTCTCGACCACATATTGGCGGATCAGTTAATGTTTGTGTTGGTAGCGTTGAATACCATATTGGAGTACTTTGCATGCTGCTAACATACTCTAAGAATTCTTTTGGTGGCGCTAGTCCATATGAATCGAAATAAATAACTCCACGTGGATCAATTGCATATCCAACCCAATGAGTGCCACGACCAGAGTTTTTATCGAGATTAATAATACCAGTTTCAATATTGTTTGGTTGTTTTGGTAATTGATCACGCATAAAAACACCTCTGAAGTTTTTTATTTTTAATTTTTTAGCAGCATCGAGTAAATCAAAATTGGACATAGGCAGAATCAATGAACTGTCCAGGGAAGTCTTAGACCCTTTCCGTACCATGAATATGGGGTGCCTGGCAATCTTAGACCGCGACCGTATGCTGGGCCTGGCAATCTTAGACGGCCCGGCTGTGGCACCTTTGGTGCTCTTAGACGTCTTCCGTGTTGTTTTTCCCATGATCTTTTTTTTTAAGCTTTCTGCGTGCATGATTCCCTGTCCGGTTGCTTTCTTTAATGCCATTCTAGCAGCGGTTCCAACAGCGCCTAATTCAGCTGCTTTTGCAACAGCTGGGGCTGCAGCGGCTATTAATGCTGGTATAGCTGCAAGAAGTGGAAATATACCACCCGTCTTAGCGATGTCTTTAATGGCGCCCGCAGAAAGATTAAGTTTTATACCTTTATTTGATTTTTTAGCCTCATTGAAGTTTCTGAACTGACGCTCGGTCAGTGATAATTTATTTGAACCGCTCATCTGTTCTTTCTTTAGCGATATTTTTATTCCACGGTTATTTTTTGATGCTGATTGTAGTCTTTTAATCTGACCAGGAGTCAGACTAACACTAACATGATTATATGACATTATAATATTATGAGCGATCTAATTATATGTTTTCTACTGGAGCATCAGCAACTCTCATTCGTCCACCAACACCTTCAAGTAACATTGATTTATCGCTGAGTATAACGGCTATTGCTCTGTAATTGGCAATAGCTCCTATTGTCACACGAGCTCGAAAATGTATATCCACAACAGATTGTCTGAACAAATCTAAGCGTTCGAGTGAAAAGTAATAAATTGGATATAAAGTTGTAAAATCTAACTGTGATATTTGTAAACCAGTATCAATGTTTTGATCATGCCCCATGAACGTCATTAACCGATGGTAAGCTACATGATTTTGCTCGAAATTCAGTAATATATCCTCGGATGGTTCTTGATGTCCATTTATCCTTAATGAAACCTCAGAAACGCTAAGATCGTTAAATATCATAATGCTGCGTGTTTGATCATTTACCCGTGCAGCATCTTGAAATGCAATAAATATATGTCGTGGTGCAGAAACACCTTGCTGAGAAGCTATTTGCCATGTAAATAAACCATTAATGTTACTCTGGATAGAATCTGTGGTCATTGTTAACCATGATAACATCGATTTACCACCGCTACCCATAAAAGCAAGTAACCGATCTTCTTCAGATATTGATGGAGCCATTACTGGCATCCATAATGAAAGTTTTGTAAGAATTACTTTACCAGCATCACCAATGGGTGGCCATATTGCATCATTGTCTGTAGCCTTTCGTACTAGTACAACTGTATGTTTGGCTCCGAAAATAACCTTTCTGATATTTCTACAGAATCCAAAGATATGTGACAATGGAATCGCACATGAAAACAATCTTCTTTTACCTCTCAACATTGATCTACGTGCTGCAAATCCTAAGTTAAATTCTGGATTAGTACCATGAACCACCGGATTTACATCAGCGTCAGCGGCGCCGGCGAAGTTTCTTGGTCGTCTTATATCATATTGTCTGTTGTCAGGGTGGTCAGAAGTATCCTTTACAAACATCATTGATGGACCAGCTGATCTTGAATAATCATCGCTGTATCTTGCAATGCCCAGTATCGTCGTTGCAACGTCGACGTCTTTTTGAATTGATTCAATATTTTTTTCCGTCAATCATGTACGTAGCGCTATCAAACAACGCCATGATGCCATTATCAGCAAAACCAACTCTAACATCAGCGTTGTATTCAGTATTATCTGTTTTTATAATTTCACCTTCTACTTCAATAAATGTTTCAGCGGGTAAGAAATACCTACTTGTATCCTGAACTTGAAGTTCAATTCTTCAACGCTGATCTGGAATTCGTGCATCATAAGAATAATATTGATAATCACGCACAGACTAATCCTTGAGTACTGGTGCGTCCATGTCAAATGCTGGATCAGATATACGTTTGAACATCTTTATTTTATTTACATTCGTCTAACAATAAGACCACTTCGGGATGTGAGACCACTTCCTGCTACCAGACTAGCGGTTATATTTTTTTCTTTTTCTGATAATGGTACCCTAGCCAACTCTGCTAGTTTTTGATTCGCAGCTTGATTTATTATTTTACCAATATTTGCGGGCATCACTTCAGTGCTAGTCAGTTTCACTGGTGGCTGAGGTTTTCGTCGTATTAATCGTGCTAGTCTATCCTTGATTGCTGAGAATGCTTTACTAGCAACATCACCAACAGCACCAATACCTTTTTTACGAACAGCATCAATAGCTTTCATTCCCAGCTGCTTTGCAATCGGTATTGCTTTTGGGGCTATTCTTCTAAATAGACCCTGAACAACATCACCTAGTCCATCTCCGTAGGTCGTTTTGTATACTGGTAATCGTGAATTTATTACCCTGACCATGGTTGGTCTACGTTGAATACTATGTACGATCATTTTATTATAGTAACTGTATCTAATTATATTTAATCACTGTAGTAGCCATCGGCGATTTCATTAATGAGAGACCGATACACATTAATATCCATGATACCGCCTGTAAATAATCGTTTACAGATATTAGCTGCTTCATTAATTATTTCTGGAGAATTATTACCGGCTCGTTTTCCTCCGATGAGGATTTCTAGTCGTTCAACATCGGCAAGGACGTTATTGGGACAAGTAATAAGACCACTTCCTTGATTAGTAAATCCTCTTCCAGTTGTTTCTTCTTCCTCAACATGAGGTTGTCTGAATAGCAATTTTTCCGGCGATGACATATGTCCGGGTAAGTGCAATCTTTCAGCATCTTTAGCTTGTCTCACAAATTCTGTAAATCTATCCTTATATTCACCAGTGATTCTGGATATATTATTATACATTCGAAATACAAAAGGAACCCAATTCTTTTTTGAAACACTGGCGGTTTCTGGATCTAATAATGTATCACGATGTGAATATCCTGCTGCTGCAAGTTCGATAGGGTTATCCCGAAGTAGTCTACGACCTTCTTCGGTAAATCGGGCTGGTGGTTTTGATTTTGGTTTTGGTGTTGGCGTAACAAGATCCCTTACGTCACCGACCTCCTCACGAACTTTGTCAACACTCTCAAGTATTTGTTGTACTTCTTCTTGTAATTGTGGCTGCACCGCAGCTATTTCAGTCGGAAGCTCTCTAAGAATCTTTTTTGTTTTCTTAGTTCTTTCTGGTATTTTTCCAGTTGCTTCAGCAGTTTTTTCTAAAGCAGGAAGTAGACCTTTAGTGGTTTCTGTAATAGGTTTAAATAATTGTTTTGTATCCTCTTCAAATTCAACTTGAGATTCCTGACGTGATTGTAGTTGTTGCTTGACAGAATCACGAACAGGTAAATATTTTTTAATTGCCTCCAATCGCTCTCGAACTAATTTAGCTGAGTGTGGTTCTCCAATATTCATTATTGATAATATTTATACTGGCTGTTTAATTTATAGCAGCAGTAAGGATGTGAAAAACAACCAATATTGAGTGACCCGGCAAGTAAACGAGTCGCATAAAAATTTGAAAAAAATACGTCAACGATGGAATAACAAAAAGGAGTTAACCCAGACGATTTATTATCCGTTTTCAACCGTATGGAAATATGCTCGGTTAGAGGCTTTAGTTTAACGTTATTGACATTGTTTTTTCAGCCTTCGTAAGAACCTTATGTTTTAGACAAATGACGATTCAGACGATTCAGACAAGTGGTCTGTTCACCCTCCCTGCTGCTGAAGCTACTGGCAAGCTTTCTCACATGCCCACTTTGGTCGAACCCGAGACTTGAACCCACGCAGACAGAGATGAGATGGCAGTGATCCGTAACGGTGAGCACTGTAGACCATTCGGGGCCCCATTTCCATACAGAATCAAGTAGTTTAGTTTGTTGTTTGTTTTTTTTTAAGATACTGACCACCAAAAGTTATTTGTCATTTTGTTAATAGAAAATTTACACTTAGTTCAAACATATAGGGCATATCTTTGCTTCCATAACTCATCAGTATACTGGAATGGTCAACACATTTTGAAAATCAAAACTGCTTGATTTTTCTGTATATGCTTCTGTAAGGAGAAAGGCAGCAGAGCAAATTTTGTATGATTAACACAATTAAAATCAAATATGAGCAGTTTGATCAATATGGGGTGTCCGGTATGAGAGATATTCTTGAAAACTTGTCCTTGTTGTTGATTGCCATAAGGTTATGCTATAGATCAATGATTGTTCAGGCAGTGCATGGACCCTCCAGCAGTATATATCAGGGGTGATGCCCTACATGGTACGACTGACTGGTACCCTAGAGCAGCTTCTTATAATGCTTCTAACTTCTGTTGCATAGTTAAAACGTGCATGAGTTGTTGATACAACCAAAGACTGATCATCCTGACTCCTTGGAAGATATCAACATTGTGCTTGATAAATGGTCCTTGAAATAATGAAATGATGTAAGGCACAAAGTTAAGGTATAGAATGTCATTCAGCTTGTTAAAATTCCAGTTAATTTGTTTAAATATGATTACTTTGATTTTGATGACCTCATTTTGCATATTGTTCATTCATTTTTTTTGTTCCCGTTGCAATCCAGTGTTTCTCATTATTATTAAAAATAGCTGGAATGATGATGTTGTCATTGTGGTATCCAAAGTCTGTCCGATTATTCTGCAGTGTTGTTTTGTCTGTTCATATGTCTTTTTGCTGATATTTTTTTCCAGATATGTATCACAGCTAGACAGAGTGTCATGTACAGCGAAACATTTTCTGTCTAATGTGTTTTATATATCTGATATATAGTTTTCTTAGCTTCAACAAATATGGTGATGAAACTATATGCAAATATACATTATGGTTCACCATTTTCGCATATCTGATAGGTCAGATCATAACAAGATATAAGACACATAGCAGGTCTTGTTACCTTGTTACTGCATTTGTGATAATGAAAACAATTGGCAGGTATCCAGTTCTTACATTTTGTATGATAGAAAATATATTTGAAGTTTTATTCTTACATATGTTATTGAAAACCATCTGGATGATGGTTCAGAGGAAGAAGAAGAAGAAAGATATGTGTTACAAGTCCATGCTCTTAAGGTAAGTAACAGTAAAGAGTGAAAAGCAACAAGCTTTGTAATATTCAACAAATAATTTTTTCCCCTAGAATACAAAGTGAAACTGTAAATAAAGGAAACTAATGGTATTATGCATTAAATCCCAAATGATCCAAGAATTACAGACACAAGTCCTAATAATTTAAAGCCCTGAATAAATTAAATCCAAAGCTGAGGGTGTTGACGTGTCTTTAGTAGCGTGTAGAGAGTTGACGTTCCAAGTCTTTTGTTGAATCACAGTAATATCACTCCAGGTTTGAATTCACTATAAATTCCAGTGAATGTCTCTATCCAAAAATTTTATCAGATCGCTTTTGTATTTCCAGGGTAAATAATCACTTGAATTCAATAATTTGAAGTAAGAGATTCCAACCCGAAATAAAATACTGACCATAACTTATAATTCAACTTGAAAGTGCTCAGTCTTAAAGCATGACTGAAAATCCTCTCAGTTACAAGATTATATATTTCTCTACTTGACCTCAGGTCACTTTTAGCATTTTCTAAAAAAGACCTAATACCTAATGGACAATAAACTTCTAGAATGATCCTGATGTTTACAAAATAAAAATGTTAGTTTTTATTAGAAAGCAGAACCTGGACTATGTGAAGTACACTAAGGGAATTTCAAAAGCTAAACCCAGACCCAAATAAACATATTTACTTCTGTTAATAATGATCCTGATATTAAGCCCATACACATAGAGAATATTTTAGCTATGTATTATTTGTTTACAAAATAAAATTTAAAAATGTAAATTCAGGCCAAGCAGAAGATGAACTCAATTTTGGACAAGGTCAAGTCGAACATACAATGTTACATTACAATTGCATGTAATGAAATACAAAATTTTAAAATATAACTAACAAACAATGCAAATTGAATTTACATAACAGCGGAATTTATGTAGGTAATTTATTGAACTTGATGCCCCTGAGGTTTAGCACTTGAAATAAATTGATGTGCAATGCTTAAAAACAAAACAACCCAAAACTCAGATATGATGACAAAACCCACTAAGGCTGTGGTTACCAGAAACAACCAATTTCAAGATCCCATGATGATCGGTTTTGTAAAACAAGCGCATTTATTATGGATATCCACTTAGTAATATTTATAAGTTCAAATTACATGATTATAACATGTTATCTAAATGTATCATACTAAATTGCTTGGGCCTTTTGTTGTATCAAAATAATTATATTTCGGAGCATTAGAGCACCAGCAGAAATATATTTTTTACAAATCACAAGTTTTTAACATGAAAATGAAGAAATCATTGTTAATGCTAATGTCTGCACTTAGACTGTTTAAAAAGAAATCAGTGATAACATTATCCCACTATATTAAACTGAGTTCATTTTATGTCAAATCTAATTGTTCCAGTATAACTAAATCATATTTAATTAATGGCACGTTATTCCGTTGTTGATCTGATGTGTTCCTATAGAACTACAATTCATGTACTATATGGCTGTAATGCTGAGGTTAAAAATGTTACATAATATTTACTATGCTTGTAGATGATATTCATTGGTAGCTGTTGCTGTTAAGGCAGTTTATGTTACAATAATATATTTCTCAGTGTGAACTCAAGATCCTAATTTTAATGTTTTCTATTGTCAGTATTGGTTTCTTTACATTGCTTAGGGCTGTTCCATTTAAACATACATGGTACCCAGGGAAGGCATAGAGTACTTTTATTTCACAGAGTTCATATTGAAATGATAAGAAAATTTTAAATTGCATCTTTGGGTGAGTAACCACTTTAAAAGTGCCTTCCCTGGGTCCATTGTATCTTTTAATGGAACAGGCCTTACATGGTAAACAGTTGAACAATTCCTGTTTAAAATGGTATTAATGTTTGGGGAATGTAAGATCTGAAAGTAAAAGGGATATTTTTTTTTAGGTAAAAACTGCAAGTCACGTGTGAAAGCAAAAGAGAAGAAAATGACTAGAGTACCGTGGTCTAAGGAGGAGAAGGCAGCTGTAGAAAGATAACTGGGACAGTTTATAAGAACTGCTTTACTACTAGGAAAAGCAGCATGTGAAAAGACAAAGAGGAAGGAACCTGTTATGGCAAGATGTCCATGGAGCCAGATTAACGTCTATTACAAATTCAAAATCTAAAGCTATCTTAAAGCTAAAACAAACCTGCAAAATTCAAACAGATGATAAATATTTGCTGGCCTGTAAGTTGATACTTTTGGATTAGCAAGTCTGGGCTTCATCGTATATTCCAAATCGACATGTATGTGGATTATGTCATTCAAATTGTGTTATCGTTCATCGTGTAATTTTTTGTTAAGTAAAAAAATATTTTTCTCCAAAAGTACGGAAAATAATGTATAAAATAATTATCGTTTTGGAAAGAGATTGAGTGCTAAATAAATTAGCACCCGAGAATGAGAAGGATCTTAAATTGTCTACATGATTTTCTATATTAATTTCATGTGCATCAGATGCAATTGCGCTAAAACAGTATGTTCTAGTACTATATGTTGTTTTAATTTGATTACATATATGTGCATTAGAAAATGAATAACAATGACAAAGACAGGTATTTCATCGCATTTTCTTCTTGCACCTCGTGATCAAATAAAATATGCCCTGATATGAGAGAGAGGTTTCAGGACAATTATAATCTGTATTGTTACATTAGTTGACAATAGTGATCATATTGCTGTACAACGGCAATGCTACATTCCATTATCAATTGATACCACTGTGCCAACAATTCCTTCTAGTTTTAATTATGATATCCATTGTCTCAAGAACAAAACAGCTTTGCAGTGTTATTTACATGCTAATTAAATACACTAATGCTTGCGTCAAGTCATTCCAGATAAAACCTGTTTGAGGTCAATCTTCGGGAGACCAGATCAAATCAGAAAATGAGACTACCCATACGGTATTATGAATACAGTACCATGTAATGCCAGATGCTTACTCGTGCAAGTTTCTCGACCAGTGACACATTTTATACTCAACGACAGAAATGTCATTTAGACTAACAGCTAGCATGAGCAAAGATGAAAACCGTATGCCATATGACTATGAGAAGTGTACATGAACTTACTCTTATTTGTTGGGAAAGGAGATGTCATTGTGCATACAAAGAAAATTACACAATATGATTCAGCGGTCATTTGTGGGATTTGACCTAAATGGAGCCTATATGGATATAAATATTGTTAATATTTAAATTTGAAACTGAAGGATTATGGCATGTATTTTATTAGTTTACATTTACCGTTTACTTTATTATTGTTTTCTCTTTCATAAAAGCTGCAGATAAACAGGGCAGTAATGTACAAAATAGCATGAAATGCGATGGCATGCACATGCCTCTCTCATCAAAACAGAACTCTGGAAAAGACATTTTAGCATCAGTGATGCAATTTCCCTGTAATCTGAAATACATACTATTAATGTTCCTGAAAATGGAAGTTGCTAAAGTTCATTTCACACAGCATTGCGAATTTTAACCTAGCTGTAAATTATAACTTTTCAGGTCATCTGTAGCTAAAAGTAGCTAATTTGTTTTAAATATTTTGTGTGAAACAAATTAGGTACTTTTAGCTACAATATGGTGCAGATCTGCGAATTTATGGAAAATTCACGATGCTATGTGGAATAAACAGTAGTAAAAATACAAGGTATCTCTCTTTCCTTGTCTTATACTCAGCATCTACTTTTATATGGATGAAGGATGGAAACTGTACAAAATGTGCAAATTCGACTTAAACTTGACAGTGACTTATAGGCCGATAAATTGGGTAGATTTTCCAGTTGTGATTACAGTGTGTTCTTAGATTTCTTTTTAGCAATTCTATTAATTTGCATTCAGGCCATGAAAGTTTAAATTTGTGTTCAGATTTATAGTTTTGTTGTTTGTACATTTTCATATTTTTGGTAAGCAAATATTTTTCTGTCAATGATGTATTTCTTATACATTTGCCATTCAATAAACAAACATTGAAAGTATTACCATGTTTCAAAAATGTAAATTTGAATATTTCCATCAGAAAATAGAGTGTTGTCTCTGATATCAAGAGTACTTCAGTATAATTATGCAGTACGGTTTTTTAACATGCTGTTTAAATTTTGCTTCTCTTTACAAATATGCTCTTCCTGTACATATTTTTCATATTAGTTTTAAAGAAGTTTGCATTTTAATTTATTTACGAATAATAGATTGAGACATGTATACTTTGGTAAGATATATACAGTAGTTTTGAAATGGTACATTGCATACCTTAAATGCAAGTCTAGTGCAATTTGTGTTCTGATTTATAGTTTTGTTATTTGTACATTTTCATATTTTTGCTAAGCAAATATTTTTCTGTCAGTGAAGTAGTTCTTATATATTTGCCATTCAATAAACAAACATTGAAAGTATTACCATGTTTCAAAAATGTAAATTTGAATATTTCCATCAGAAAAGAGAGTGTTGTCTCTGATATCAAGAGTACTTCAGTATCATTATGCAGTACGGTTTTTTAACATGCTGTTTAAATTTTGCTTCTCTTTACAAATGTGCTCTTCCTGTACATATTTTTTCATATTAGCTTTAAAGAAGTTTGCATTTTAATGTATTTACGAATAGTAGATTGAGACATGTATACTTTGGTAAGATATATACAGCAGTTTTGAAATGGCACATTGCATACCTTAAATGCAAGTCTAGTACAATTTTATTGCTCCAACTTAAGTTTGTCTGAATATTCTGAAGGCAAAACATATTAAACATCTTTCAGATGAATCTGTTTATGAAGCTGTTCTGTTTGTCAATGTTTAAAATGTCAATCAACGAGATTATGTCGCATATATATTCTTGACTTGTATTTTAGCATGTGTTTTTAGTGTGCTCAAAGGTCCACTGCCCACTTCTCATTTTTATAAGTTTGCTTGGACTTCAGGGAAAAAAATCTCATTGGAATTATAGTACAGATAACTTAAATTTTGTTTGCTTCTTTCTCTGAATAAGTAAAGATGAAATTATTTGAATTACTCAATACATTTACACTTTACAAAGGAAATTGTCTTGCTTAACGTTCCTTCCAAAAACAAATTGACAGTTTGACGTTTCATCAGGTTTGAAAGGAACTACCTTGTCTGATTATAATAGAGATTGTTCATGCAGACAGTAAAGATAACTAAGATGATGTTTTCATGTAACGATGCAGTAGTATTGCATATGTCTTCCTGTGATGCTATATTTTGTCAAGACTCCTCCAACTTAGAATGTAGTTGATGTAATTTCATTCATCTGTCAACCCCCTAGATTACCATCAATGTTGCAGTTTGTTTTACTTTCTTTCACTTTTATACCATTATAACCAACATTTTGAATATTGTTCATGAGTGGATTCAACATGCAGGTTGTGGCCAGCTTCTTGCATTTATTCCATAATGACATACAAATTTTGATTGAAAGTAATTTCTTTGGGTTGCATCTTTATATTAAACATATTTTGTGGAGATGATGATTATAGTCATTTACTGTATGCAGTTAAATATTTGTCATATTCATACATGCTTATCTGGATGGCTAATTAAATTATAATGTAATTTAATCATTTAATCTTTTTATTTTTCTTCTCAACTTCCTACTGTTATCTGATAATAAAAGATTCGGAGAAGCTCCTGTGTACCTTAATATTTTAATGGGGTTGGGCTTGGCAGAATTGAACACAGGTCATATAGAACCTTTCAACATGAATGGCGTATAATTCTCAATAATAAAAACAGACTGATTTGTTTGATCCAACAAATTTATTACTTTCAATACATGACTGTAACCTTGACTTCTTAAAACAAAAGCATTTGGAAAGTCTGTCTGTAGTACACCTCTCCCTCGATAACTTGCGCACAACGGGGTCCACAAACATAGACCGCACTATAAACGAGGGCGCGAGTTACCGAGGAACCTCCAAAAATTGAAACAATTCGCGTAGACATCGACAAAACAGCGGAGGGGGGAGGTTGGGGTTAGGGAACTGGGCCGTTTAATGACTGAATGCTCATTTTACAATCAAGTCGATAATAATTTTTAATAACGCGCTCTTTCCAATGAAGTTGTTCGTTATTCTGTTTAAATAACATTTATTTTTAAAATGTCCAACATGTGAAAGATCGTTCCAAGGGGTTTCAACAATCATCACGTATACGCAAACCCATCAGTGTATTACGTCACTCCTTTTTGTTTTCTTGATGAGTCTGGTTCTCGGAGTGGTATTTAATAGTAGCCCACTAAATCGAGAGTCAAAGGAGCGGGGAACTAGACTAACTGTCGATACACTGCCAAACAAGATTCCTTTTATTCAAAAACAAGTGAAATTTATTTCGTGAGACAATCATCTACGTCGAATCTCAATTTTTGTATTGTCTAATTACTACAGTATTGATGTCATGATTTTATTGGAAGTAATAATGAAACTTCTTATCATCCCTGACGATATCTCTAAGTGCCACTTCAAGACTTCTCTGAAACTCGCTTGACCACAATGGTCCGTATCTGTGAAACCATGCTCTTTATTTTACAAAGTATTCATTTCACTTGGTTGCCTTGCTGTCTTTGATCACAGTTACCAATGAGTCAGTTAATTTAAGGTAGTTTATGTTACATACACAATAACATTTATAACAGTGATTGATCAAATGGAGTGAGTTCACCCGACATACGACCGGGCCCGCTAGATTTTAAATTTGTAGGATTTTCGTGCCTTTAACTTTTCTTTTATTTCAGCGCCTTCCTTTGATTCAAAAGACATAATTAATGTGATAATACAAAGGAGACCAGCTTTTAATTCAGTGCAACAATACAACAAATACTTCCACAAGTCAGTTATCAAAACACGGTCGGCACCTAATTTGGTTCTCAGAGAAACGCTGGCGGACAAAACTGTTACGGTAGATTGACACATTATACGTTTAATTACAAGAGGACACATTGCATTTATGATGATTACACTTAAAAGGAACCAAACGATAGAACTAGAACATTAATTTCAATTGATAAAAAAAATTATTTAATTTGTACTTATTTATTAACGTACTGCCTCCACTCGGCGTAAATGACATTTTGAATGATCGAAATTTTCTCCCATATCGTTAATTGCGGTGTACTACCGTTTGGAAAGAAAATGTAAAATACTGTATGACTTATTTTTAAATTTGATATTTTATAATGTTGATTAAAATTTCAGGTCCTATCTACGGTTTTCGACGATAAAACAAGCGATATATCAAAGTTTCCGTTACTAATTTTGATCGCGATTTTCTTCAAGTTCAATAGATAGGGATCAATTTTGGGGGTATTTTCCGGTTTAAAAAATGGGATCCACACCTGATCCCGCATTATAAGCGGGTTCGCGAGTTATCAGGGCGCAAGTTATCGAGGGAGTGGTGTATGTTGCTTATTTTTCAATCTGTAGCAATCAGAAATAACACGCACTTTCTTGTTGCAATAAGTGCACATAGGTTGAGATTAAGATTCCTTATCAGTCTTGTCATAGTTATGATATCTAAAACGTGCCAGACGCAGACTTGCAAGTACTGATACGAGAATGAGATGATTTTTACCAGAAAAACTGCTGAGAGGAAAACTTAAAGACAAAAGAAACTTTTGAGTCAAGGAATAATCATCAGCTGTATAAGCATCATTTTCTAGCGTTTCAACCTTTTACTCGCCACTCTAGGTCTTGCCGTCACTATGGACACAATATTTGAACCTTTCAACTAATATAAGCTGTATGAGGTTATGTTAATCTTGATCAACCTTTTTTGACCAAGCACCTTTGATCCAGTGTTTGTTCTTTATCTCTTGCAAATTAGACACTGGTCTGTCCAGTTTCCATTTTGAAATTCCTAACTTGTGTTGATATACGTCAGGTACCAACTCATAACCCCTCAAGACACATTCCTTAACCACATCGTAATTAACACTTTGTTGTATTGACCGCGAAGTGTATATTTTATTAGTTTTGCCCATAAGTACACTTTGTAAAAATATATCCCAATGCTTTCTTGGCCATACTGATCTACTTCCTCTTCTTTAAAAATTGGTACTAACCTATTATTAATGATAGCATCAAAACATGAGTTTGAATGTAAAGAGAAAGGTTGCTTTTCACTTTTCAGTTCTAATTTGTAATGTAAACTGCGTTTCCCCTTTTTCTCTCTGTATTTCCATCTCTTCTTTTTTATTTCTATTTGCCTATCGACCACTCCAGTAGCCTAGTGGCTAAAGCGTCCATCCCAGATGCGGGATGTCGCTGGTTCGATCCCCAGCAGAGTCATAACAAAGACATAAAAATGGTACTAACAGCTGCCTCGTTAGATGCTCAGCATTAAGAGGTTAGTGTTGGGACTGGTTGGCCTGATGTTAGGATAATGTGACTGGGTGGGACAGCGGCAGGATGCAACAGTGCTAGTCATCTCTATATACTGCCATGCTGCAGACATCGTAGCGAGATGAATGAAAAATTGTTAAAGCTACAATAAACATCCAAATCACACACACACACACACACACACCATTTGCATATCTTCTCTCTCTCTCTCTCTCTCTCTCTCTCTCTCTCTCTCTCTCTCTCTCTCTCTCTCTCTCTCTCTCAAAACTCTTTCAGCAACTCTCTTTCTGCAATTGCATTTGTCTTTCTCTTCTTCAAATGAATTCCAGTAGTGATCCAAACAAATTTCAATATTGAACTTGATGATATGTCAGCAGCCTCGAATGTGCTAATATGCCAACAGTCTTCCTGTATTATGGTGATATAATCCAAAACGTCTTTGAATGAATTCAGTACAATTCCAAAATAGCGATTTAGTTCAAGAAGTAATGATGAGCACCTTGAAATTTCAGTAAATAATTTAAAGAAATGAATCCTCTGCAATATTAACTGAAACACAACCTAAATTGAGTCCTCAGAAACTGATGTTAAGACATCATATGCAATAAAGAAATTCTGTTTACTTCTCCCATTGTTAGAAAACCCCCAAAAATTAATAACAGAACTAAGTTGAATGTTATTTTGAGAATATTTTAAGTTTTAAACAAGGTCTCTTACTAAAACTTCAGTTAAGAAAATGTAATGCAGCAGGTACACTTGGAATTCCCATGAGGAACACCAGTGTCCTAAATTCAAACTCAAGTAAACATATTTACCTCCAGTAATAATGATCTTAATATATATTCTAAAATCATAGAGAAATATTAGCGATGTATTATTGTGGGGATTTGTTATGGTGGAGTGGGGTGCTCCCAATATTTCATTTAAACTAATGTAGAAGTCCCACCCAGGCTCGATTTTGTTGGAAGTTAAATTTAGTGAAAGATAGATGTAAAGCTCCGAGCCCCAAGTCAGCAATGCCGACGGTTAGATGGTTAAATATACAAAAATGGGTGAAATTCAATGAATAACAATTTGATAACAATTCAGTAGCCAAATGATTTAAAATTCCAATTACACTCCTTCCGCTCGACCCTTTAATAGCCTACTGCATCACTTGATTAGCAGTGTGAGATTGATTTCCACCTGTCCTTGTATTCTACTCATCTGTGGTATTCTTCTCTCTCCTATTTCTCCCAATTCTTTCTTATCCTCCTCCCCGACTTTCTCCAAATTCTTTCTCATCCTCCACGACAGCCCTATACTCATTCTCCTCCTCCTCTGCTTTCTCCTCCAGACTCTTTTTCCTCCTCCTCCACTTTCTCTCCACCTTCTCTCCACCGACTAGACTTCTGTCGACTTCGACTGTTCGGCTAGTCTCAATTCCGTCTCCACCTCTTGGAGACTCGGGACTCAACGGAACCTGGAGTTCTGTCCCCTAAAAGCGTCCTTTTCGAAGCTTTTTCTTTCCTTTGAATCTACCTCTAAGTTTTACCGCCAAATTACGAGTGGCTTCTCTCGGAGTAACCCTATTGCTCAGCAATCTGCCTAGGGGAAACTAAATTTTTTCTTAGAGCTCTGAAAGTGATACTTCGGTCTGCATTGTAATCACACCCTCTATCTCAATTCCGATTGGATATCGCTATGAACCGATCCAATCAAACTTAGCGGACAATGTCCCACTCGCTGTCTGTCAGCGTGGTGATGGATGAGAACACACCCCGCTCACCCCGCGGGCTTCCCTCTGATCTTAGGTCTAAGCTGTAACACATAGGTGTGAAATGGTGCGATCTATCGCCTGTACCGATTCAAGATTCCGGTCTCCGGCCGGTCAGGTAACCTAGCATAAGAGTTTAACACTCACCCCGCGGCAATGTTTGGAGATCAAACACAAAACCGTGGTACTATTTAAGACAAGAAGATTATAGCTTGCTTATACATGACTTTATAGCTGGGGCGTAGCAAACGTGACAATTATATTGTTTACACAACAATAAGAGTTTTGTCAGGTAAGCATTAAACTCAACTACTGACCAAGGTCAGTCTTACAATTTAGATATACGTGACAAATAAACATGGATAAAAGCCAACAAAATATAAATTAAATATCACAAGCGTTGTTACATGTTTTTTTAAATTACTCTTTTAAATGTATCTAGAGTCTCGGCTACTTCCGACATTTATTTTAAGAGAATTACAAAATGCCACTGTAACAATGCATTATTCTAAAGAGATACAGTGCTGATCTGATGTCTAATATGAACACAACAGTGTTGCTTTGGTCCTGTTAGTTTGATCTTCTTGGAGGAGGGATCATGAACTTGTTACGATATGTGATCTGAAACTGTTTCAATGCAATATATTACATGTTAAAAATTGAATACTGATGATGTCAGATGTTCAAAAAGTAGAAATAAAAAATAGCTGAATCTGATTTTATGCTCTCCCCCTCGCCCATCTAGTACAGTGGTTATAGTTGTAGATCTCATCATCATTTAAGTCCTCAATTTGATGCAGACTAATAGACCCTCGTATTATTATTATTAGGGTTTTCGACTTGCCTGATGCCAGAAGAAGTTCATATTAGTTCCGGGCATTATCCCGCGAGCAAGGCGAAAAAATTAACAGGAGTCGAGTACAGTTCATAAATCTTTATGTTCTTCAATTTTCATACTTTGCAATCTCCCCAAAGTACACATATCATCACCTTTATGTATGATTACATACATCGCAGTCTTCTTTTATTTAATGGTCCACAGTTTCTGTAATCAGTCTATCCCTGTTAGAGTCCATAATTTCAATTTTGTAATCCGTGATATAACATGAATATTTGAATCAAATTTTGACAGCAGGAACTATATATTTATATTTTAACTTGTCAATTACATTTCAGTATATATATATA
>JAECUM010062580.1:0-13409 GCA_016617855.1 Megalonaias nervosa | reverse complement strand
TCTACAGAGCAGCAGATATACAGAATACAATCTTTTGTAATTAGAATATTCCAGACACTAAAAGTTCCCATTACGTTTTTTGGTTTTACTAACTGTAGAAGAGACTAAAAAGCCTGCATAAGAGTTAACAATATGGTTGGTGTATTCTTTCTAATGCAAAGAAAAGCGTGTTAAATATGCTATATAGTTACTTAATTGTTTGAATAAGACTGATGACGAATTCGAGAGTGACGGAAATCAATGAAAATCACTACGACGTATCAATTAACATTTTAAAAATTGTAAATTGGAAGAGTCAGACATCAAACCACCGGTCAGGAGAATCGGAAACATTAGAAAGTACAGAGACAAGAACTTGAACACGAAAAAGATATCAGAGACATACAATTGTGAGATTTCAAGTTTTCATTACGTAGGAGTTAATAGTGTTCGATGATTTGGAGGTAGCGAGGTAACAATATACGTTCCTGTGTACTTTGCAAATCAAGCCAGATACAATGAATGTCAGAGTGCGTTTTGTTAAGACTTGTAAGACTTGCCCAGCTTCTTGTGTGTACTTTTGTTCTTCGTCAAAAACAGACATAGCGACATATGTTAAATGTTGTCTCAGTTGGAAACCGTGCGAATAAATCATGTTTGGAGACCTCCTATTTGTACTATTGCAGAGTAGTAAACCATTCCAGGATTTCTATATCCACTCCTTTGTGCATAATCAAACAGCCTTTGAATGCATCCTGGTATAATGAAATGTGAGGTCAGTTAAAGTTGTATTGACTACCGTATCGACGATTTTATGAATAGTGATGTAGTAATAGAAGAAAGCAAATCCAATTCTGTACTTGTCATTAAACAACTGACATTTTAATCTCCATTGCTGAGGTCCGTCTGGGCACGATCAATTAAACTAGCAAACAACATTCAAAGTAACACCCATCAACAATCTAGTATAAATTATTCAGTTTTGGCTATCTAGGTTTAAAAGTCTTGCATCATTTTCTTCCTTCTATCGTCTATAACGCAGATTCAAAAAACGTGTTGGAACATTGTGACATTCATAGCTATTAATTAATGTCTGAGGCATAATTTTGAACTTAAAAACGTTTAACAATCTTTTGACAGTAAGCATATGTTCGATCAGTTAAATAAGAATTACATCTCATGCTGTAGAATTATTTCAGTTTTATCCAGGATAGGATGGTTCTGAATCGACAATATTTAGAATTCGTGAAACAATATACATCCAAATAATAGGGTCTTTTATTTTGCTTTCATTGGGTCTTTTGTAACTCAGAATGGATTACTCTTTATATCCATTCGCGTACTCAGCTCTCTTTAATTACCTCTATCGTTAGGTTCAGAACAGCAAAGTAACATATAAAAATATTCATCAAGCAGTCTTTTTCAGCATTTTCTGATTCCTAATTTCTAGCTGGTCATTTAAAATATTTATGTTTGAAATTTATCAAACTAGCACCCAATGTAGAGGCAAAATTAAATTCAATGACAATCTTCCGGTGAAGTATCTAATTTCTTTGTATGTCCTGAAATTATTTCAAAGTTCAAATTGCAATTCATCCAATACATTAAATGGAATTATTTTCCTAATTATTCATGTAACAGTGGTTATTAAGACATCTGAAAATGCTTTAAACATTTTATAAGCTCTAGTATTTTTTTTTAGTCATACATCTTCGATTTCTTCTCGACAAAATTTCCAAACTGGTTTCAGACAAGACTGCACTGGTTACCTTCGTGTATGTTACATCTGATATCGATATGTTCAATTCATATTTATTCCCTTTGAATTATGTAGACATATGGCTATTCACCTGTGGTGGTATTACTTAACTGCTTTTTATTTTCTATAAATCCCAATTATTTCCAAGTTTTAAATTATCCATTTTTTATATTTAAATTACGGAAAATGGCTGAGGGTGCAGGAGACTTTGAAATGAAAGAATTTGAAAACCCTGCATATGTAGATGATGATGTGGTACATACATTTCAATCAGAAATTGCTGATACCGTAAATCGTAAGATTTTGCAGATCAAGGTCTATGACATTTTCAAGGGATCCAAGTAAAAAATGTAGTTTCATGCGAAAGTTTTGCCCTGTCCAAATGGGACAAGAAAATGAATTAATCATTATTGGATTGCAGTACAGCTTGGAAAGAAATAACATGAGACTACAAACGACAACGCTCTATTATGGAAAACCTAGATGAGATGTTACTCCAAATTTCGAAGATATGCCACATCAAATCTATGCTAGCATCCAACATTATAGAAAGCAAAACCTTCAAGAACTTGTTAATCAAATTAGGAAGGAAAAAAACAACTTCATAGATGGGTACTTTTTGTTCACGATAAGCATTAAGGCTTTACTGTTGAAAATGCCCAGCCTACCCTGCGTAGCATCCCTTAAGATCATCCTCTTGATTTACTATTTGCAAAGACAACAAATGCACGTCCTGAGAGAAAAGAGATATCCATAATAGACAATAAAAACACGTTTGATGAGCGGGTAAGAGAATCAGAGACACTAGTTGACGATTAGTGCAGAAGCATTCAAAGAGGAGAACTTCCACTTGCGGTGAGATTATTCACTACAGGAGGGGAGAGATAATGAAAGGGCAACGAAAATACTGTAGAAAATGTCAAATTTAAAGCAGAATATATCAAACCTGATGTTGAAATGTATTAAATGGATAAAGACTCAAAACGAACATCACCAAAGAAATAGACCCAAGTAAAAATGACGTAACAACAGTTGGAAAGTGCTGAAAGAAAAAGAGCGCAATTAATTGAAAATTTAACTTATTCGAGAGCAATATAACAGAAAACAGCGAAAACATCAAGTGAAGAGTTCAGGAAAAATTACAATCAGGTGATGGACTAAAACAGCTTTTGAAGAAAAGGTTGTTACACACCATCAACTGCTACAACTATTGCCAATATTTACGATGTTTCGCTGGTGGCAAAAGAGGAATAAGTGGTGATTGTGATCCATCAGGAGGTAAAAATGATTCTTTCGTTGATGAAATTAAAAAAGTTTCAAAAACAATTAGGAATTATTTGTTAGGATGCGTTAGACTGAGTTATTGCCCATTGTTTGATATAAAGATTTGCCACTACATCTTGAATCATATAAAGTATTGACATTGGAATCCGTGTCTTTTACCTACTTCTCTAGTTTACTTATCAATCTTCTTTTTTTTTTTGATTCTATCGAGGAAACACAAGATGTTCGAAATATTATTATTTACGTAGACTCCGGAAACCTTTGTTGGCTAAGCTTCTTCTTGGTATATAAGATTCTTCCGTGTTTTTCTCGCGCATTATAGATCAAATTCATCCTTCCAATCCATATATCTTTCCATGAATCTCACACGACACATCGACAGCATATTTGTCAGACTGCACAAATATACATACGGGAATTCGTGCACCTAATTCAAAATGATACCCAAACCTAGTACCCCGAATTACTAGAAAAGTCTGAAAATAATCTCAATTAATTGTTCAGCAAACTTTTAACGAATATATTGGGAAATGAATTTATGTATATTTATGGAATGAGTTAAATGATGGAATTGTCAGTGGCCGTAGAGAAGGGTTGAGTAGCATATTTGCTCATGTTACTCAATGACTTCAATTGGTCGAATGACTGTTTCAAACCAGGTGCGATAAACAAAACACCCATCGGATGTTACTCAATGACTTGATTTAGTCGAATAGGTGCAAATCGGTTACACGACTGTTTCAATCCAGGTGCGGTGGTTAGATACATAATAAGGTTAACTCCATGAACGCTTTTAGATTGTTTAGTCTTTACAAAAGGCTGTCATATAATTTGAGGTGCAGTCATACAAATAAAAGGCTCTAATCAACAACGTTGACCTAATGAGTGGTGTGTGTGTGTGTGTGTGTGTGTGTGTGTGTGTGATATGGATTTTTAACGTAGCTTTAACAATTTTTCAGTCATATGCTACGATGTCTGCAGTGTGACAGTTTATAGTGATGTCTAGCACTGGGGCATCATGCCGCAGACATGAAGTATGATGTCCCACCCAGTCACATTATCCTGACACCAGGCCGACCAGTCCTAACACTAACCTCTTAATGCTGAGCGCCAAGCGAGGCAGCCCTAATGAGTGGAAACAATCATATAAATCGTTAACATAGACCATATGAATGGAAACATTCATACAAATTAAAAGCTTTAGTCTAGAACGTAGACGCAATAATGGAAACAATCATACAAATTAAAAGCTTTAGTCTAGAACGTAGACGCAATAATGGAAACATTCATACAAATAAAAGGCTGTAATCAACATCGCAGACGCAATAAATGGAAGCAATCAGACAAAGTGACTAAAAGTGGCGCAAATCACGTTATAAGTTAAAGTAAAAAATAATATCGTACTTCCAGGAAACAAGAATTATTGTTTCTCAGTTTCAATCTATACCTATATTGCAGGTCCAGTGTTTATTCTAGATTTTTATCTAGCAATGTCATATGCGTGACGTGTTGCTCTTCCTATTTTTGTAACGAAGTCTATGAAAACTAAGTTCTGAAAATGTAAATGTTTCTGGTTCGTCTCCGTATACTTGCCTGACAAGCATTCTAACTCAAGCTTGCATTATTTGGATGTGCGGAGTTAACAAAGCACAATTATTATCTTTTGGCAAACAGAGTATTGAAAACATAATCATTTTATTCAACAGCTGTCGAAATAAATATCAATGATATTGTATCGTAGTTGGAAAACGTATTCTATCCCATACCATATCAATATAGATCGAGTTTTCTGTGCAGAAATGCATTTCTCACAATACTTTGTGCATGATTGTGTTTTTCAGTGTATAACACAGTTGAAGGATATCTTATCATGTGTCTGCTCTTTTGCATCACAAAGCTTTAACTGCGAATGTAGTGTACTCGGAATGCGAAAACTTCCAATAACACACTAGGCAAATTCTCATGCTTGACACAAATTTTAGCTGAAATTATATTCTATACCGATGCATATCAAAAGATTATATTATTAGTTCATCACGTGATTGTTGTAGTTCATCAAATGACCTTCTGGGATCATAGTGCACGCATAGTGGCTAAACTTCCTGAATTCTATCGTCACTTGGGCATTATTTTCATAATAATCAAAATAAACATTAATTGACACAACCTTTACATCCTAAAACGTGCAGCTGGTGTTTGTGTTCCTCTAACTAAATATTTGTGTACTGGTTGACCTGACGATATGTACAGATCCTGTAGTCTGGCTAAGAAACTCTTACGTAAATGTTATTTTATAAAGACTACTTTCTACCAAAAAATTTCCTGGTTGAATTTTTGTTTCTATCCACCGCGATTCACACAAAGGATTCTATAAATCCTAATTCATACGTATCATTAGCTTTCTCACCTCGTATGACTAAACGTGGGTACGTGAGAAAGCTTGCCAGTATCTTCTCGTGGATAGGTGGTTCTTCCCAGGGTTTTCCAGGGTTCTTCCTCCACCAGTTATACTGGCCGCCATGTTTAGCTTATCCTGTGCTCAAAATGGCGTTAAACCCTACAACAAGAACAACAACCTCATATGACATCACAATAACGTCTTAATTGGAGTATCGCTATTCTGGATATGTTCATGACGTCATCATATATTACCTCCCCTCATCGGCCATTCTGTATTGCTTTATTTTCAGAACTTAACATAAATAATCTGAGCTATCAAATTTAGATGGCCAGATTATTCCTCCAAGCTTTCTTAGATTATATTTCAATTCATTATTGCTCTAATCTTTAAAACTTCAACTGTTGCAAAAGTGACAATTATTCATAAGAATCAACTGAAAATCTTCATCAAACTTTTGGGATATGAGATCATTTAACAGCTGGCGTGTGGAATCGTCTCCAGAAGGATTGGGTACTAATCCTACTCAGGTTAGTCAGGGTCAGCAGTTGTGGTGTCTCCATGAGCAAGGAACTTCCTCAAAATGCCTTGGCAGGATATAAACTTGAAGTGTTAATGTGCCATCAATCAACAAACCAAACTAAATTACGTCACTAATTATTATGGTCTCAATTTGACTATGTCTATAAGTACGTTTGTGTGAAGTCTTTCTATAAAACAAACTTCTACATATAGGTGTTCCAATGACTAGAAACTTATTAAAAAATATTACAAAAGCTGTAGTGTTTTATTTTGATTTGCGAAAGTTGGATAGCTTGGATGATCAGTTTAAGGATGATTTAGGAGTAGTATTTTAACGGGGAGAACCGAACCCAGGTCTCAGTGGTATGATAAAGAGCGGATTTAGGCCCAATAGTATTATAAAGGGCGGATTTGACACGACCTTATTCTGCCATTGATGTCGGTCAATACGAACACCACTGTGCCTATGATGACTCTGGGCAATAAGGAACTGTTAGCACCTACACCACCCAAAAAATTTTTTGTGACCTACCCATCCCCCCAGTGTCGTTGCCGACACA
Organism: Megalonaias nervosa; assembly: GCA_016617855.1. Taxonomy (NCBI): domain Eukaryota; kingdom Metazoa; phylum Mollusca; class Bivalvia; order Unionida; family Unionidae; genus Megalonaias; species Megalonaias nervosa. The sequence goes on along the minus strand of JAECUM010062580.1, from coordinate 6,907 downwards.
GCGTCCCTCTGGGCGCCAATTACATTAACCTGATGTCAGCCAGGACAGAATCCTGGTCAGCTCGTCCACTGTCTCTATCACCATGTGCAAGAGTGATAATGCCGTCTTCAAATACGTGTCGCTTGTCATCATATCAGGATAGTCCTACTTTGTTGAGTGCATATGTAAACAGATTGTGATAATTCGACCGGAAGGTGTTCATTTTTGAAAATGTTTTATTTCCTCCTAACTCCGCCAGGTAATTTTCGTGCAGGAGAGATTTTTGAACAACGCTTTTCTTGATGCCTTTAGCGCGATTTTGACTTCGCCGCCGGCTAATTTGATCGAGTACATTTTACTGCGCAGTCGACGAATTCCACTATGCACCAAATTGGTTTCATCCTTGAATTTTCCGATGACATTTTTGTTAGCGTCGTAGTAAAACGGACTGGACTTACGGTAATCAAAAAGTCAAACATGCGCTTGTCCTCAAACATGGTCTGGCACACATCCTCAGTTTTGATGGCTATTATGTCAGGCAGAGGACACCACGATCTTGCCCTGAGTGGATTGTACTTTGACGTTTTGAAGATGAATCCGGTCACGCCCACGAACATCCAGCCCGAGCCGTCCAGCTAAAACTTTTTGACATCGTCTGCTACCTTTTGGTAAATCTGTCGGATGTTGATGTCTCATGCATCAAAAATGAACTTTTTCTCATCGTCCCTGGGCGGTAAAATGTGGCTTTCCTTATCGTAGTCGTACTCCTGTGATGGCCTCGAGTGTGAGTGTGATCTCGTCCCATCAAGCTTTATCTTCTGGATGGTCCCGATAACAAATTTCCATGGCATCCACACCGTTATAAGCCTCCTGGTCGTACAGTGCCTGACCGCTTTCTTCAAGCGGTTTTTCCAGGATCTGGTGTACTTGTGTCCGGGTAACGTCCATCCACCTCTGGGTCTGGGAGTCTGCCGATGAAATTTATGGATATCGATAGCTCCCCAGGTGATTTTACGTTCACGGAGTCGGATGCATCTTTCCACGCATAGATTCCGCTCTATACGAATGTTCATGAAGCACTTATCCAGATCACAGTGTCGGCAATGACAATTCACTTTTATGCAGAAAGGTATACTAACTCAGCATGACAGGCTGGCAAAGTGGTTGCCAGAGTTGCCAGGCCAGTATTAGCTATGATCCGTGACTTTTCGGCACCGCACACATCGCACGATTTGACCACTAGGCGAATATTTTTAGTGATCACCTCCACCAGGTCTATGTTACCCGTCCTAGTTCTACACTTGAGACACCACGATGACATGGTTTTATACTTTACGTGTCTACTAAATTGACTATGGCTTTAAAGCAGTGATAACATTATTTGGAAAGTTGTAATAAAACTTTAAAACAGTGACAACACTATTTCGAAAGTTGTAATACAACTTTAAAACAGTGACAGCACTGTTTCTACGGGTGATTTTCCATTGTATCTCTGCCTGATGTAATGAATACAATACCAGCCACACGTGCTATCATCCATGTCCTGAAGCTGAAACGAATTATACACGGCTTCCTTTGGAATCACAGATGCCTTCGCCCGCGCAGTGGCTAAATAATGAGCCACACCGTCTGGAGGAGGTAAACCAAACGACTCAAAATACTAGACGTCGCGCTGTGCAGGATCGTTAACCACCGCGACCCACTATCTGCCAATTCCGTCGTAATAATTTTGGAGGTTAATTATGCAACCTCCATTGGACCAGATTTTATCCAGAAGCTAGTCTTTGGAGAAAAGCTCCCCTGAAATTCTTAAAGGTCGGAGCTAACTCACTCGCGAAATCAAAGTTGGACAACGGCAACTCTGCCGTTGCGGGTAACTTTGCTACGCGTAACAAAGTTATCTCCGCGGTGCTGTCCCCGGCAAGTTCAGTCCTCTTCCTCTTCATTTGTTTAGGCCATATCCCCTCCCGATGCCGAGTAGACCTGTAATGATCGACCCGGTAAGACCTGCTAATAACGGCCCGATAAAACCTCCTTGCTTGCTAATTGAGACGCAGACAGTCTGAGAAAGAGTCCTTTTCCACAGGCGGCGTGTTTAGCTAACAATGCAGCCTGGAGCTGCGTCAGCATGAGATTATCTGGTCCAGTTAATGCAGCCGCAGTAGGTTTAATCGATGTCGGTCTTTTACTGTGTGCTGCTGCTACAATACTTTTTCTTTCAGCGGCGTCAGGATTACTCCTGCTAACATGTACGGCATGATTTATATTACAACAGATGCTATTATTTGGACTTAAGATTTTCTACGCCCCTTTGGTGTACTGCGTGCACTGTGATAACCACCTGTAGGACTGATGATCATGCGCTTTTGGCGGGAAAGTCCAACGCCTGGAAGGGCAATATCCTTTCCAAATACTGCTTTTTGAGTAGCGCCAGATATCGCTAAATAGTACCAAAATAAGCAGTTTTGGTGCAAACGTTATGACAAACAGAATTATCGCACTGGCAATTGAACCACATTGTCTTTTTCGAGCTTGCCTTGTCGCTTTGGCATGTTGTCTATAAATGGTTTAGACTGTTTTTGACAGTCTCTTAAAAAGAGATCTTGTTTTACACGAGGTTGTTTTTCTGAACAGTGGATATGTAAAGCATTTCTATCGCTGTTACACGATCTCATTCATCTTTCCATTAATCACGTCCAGCATCAGGAACTGGTCCGACGTCACTAGCGCATAACACAAGTAAGTCACGTCAGAATCTTCAATGGTACATTGAATCTCGATATCTGCAGGAGAATTTTTGAGACGTTCGGAATACTTGAAAACATGGAAATGGCAAATGGGGTACAACAATGCAAACTCATCCAGCGAGATTTGTGAGACTGTGTCCGTATCCTGTTATTATTCTATGGCTTTCATCAGCATCATGTATACGCGCGTGTAATTTCTCGTGGCTACAGCAAAATTGCACTCGAGTTCTCGCTCAGGATGCTGCCTTGAATTGATGCGGACGTGAATGAGAGATAAATTAAGATTATCGAAAATCTGCTTGTTTCCGGTCTGGTTCTCGCTGTCTGCGTTAGTCGCTACTCTCTACGACGTCGTCACCTGCGTAGGGGCAAATTGTTGCATGTAGATCCGGTTTTGTTCAAAGTAAAGCTTTTTGGTAACTTTAGCTATCGCTGCTTCTAATTCTAGAGCGTACGTGATCGAAATCGTGATTTTGGGCATCCACTACACGAGCCACGTCATGATAAATTGGCCATCCGCAGGTGTCCAAGCCCCAACTGTGCTCTGTACATGTACTGCACAGGAGAATCCCTCTCGATAATCAGCGTGTGGTTGACTCCTCTGAATAATGTGTGGATGTTGCACCACAAGCCAAAAATACTGCTTAAGGGAAGCATCATGAAAATTTCATGGGCGGCATCGGTGAGAAATCCCCTGGTGGCAAACTCCGCGTTGAACGTGCCATTACACGCGAAAGCAAAATCTGTCTCTGAAATTGGCTCTGTTTGGAGCATCGACGTCACCGACGGTAGCTCGAAGGAGCTCGTCCACAGTGGCTGAAAATTCGGAACTGGCTGCGGTACCCTTGTTTTTGTCCTTGAACCACCACATGCTTGTAGCGAACAGCTGCGTACAATCATCGCTGAAAATGATCTAATTGAGCATGGTACTCGCCTGGGGTAAAAGCTGTTAATTTCTTCCATGGTTTGATTGTTCAGCTGGTACTGCGTCGACTTGAACAATGACCAGCCGTTGATTTTCAGCGTGATCGGATTGCCGGCGAAAATTTTCTCCTGAAGGCTTCGCAGTGGTCTGGACTTTTCCTCAGACATTTTAAAAGGCTTTGTGTGGGAACAAATACACATCCTCGCTCTGTGTCACGACTTTTCGGTGCGTGCTCGCATTAAGATTAGTGATGTTCGAGCCCTGGAATTCGACATACTCGTACTCCGTCGTGGAATCCTCGACGGGCGTGTCCTCGTGCAGTTTCAGGTAATCGGGAGTAAATCTAGAGTACATGGTTTGTTCAATACGGTTACCATAAACTTTTATATCCATGCCCAACGAGACATCTTATATCCATGCTCACAGTTGACGGGGTAGTAGGTGCCAACGCTTTTCTCTCTAGCTCATATTAAATCTGCTCAGACTGTTGACTGAGCCTCGCTGAGGTTTTCTGTAGAGCGTGCTGAGCCTGTGGAGACAAAGTCTTCAGCGACGATAAGTTCGACCCTACCGGCGCCCTCATAATTTTGCTCAAGATTTTCTGACCTACTGCAGTTCCTGTGGCAGATGCGACCTTGAGACGGCTTAAGAAACAATGCTGGGTAATGCTGTTCGAATCAAAGAAAATAACGTGGATAAAAGCCCACCTACTATTTTAAGGCGCGCTGTGCGTGATCCTCTAATGTTTTATACCTTTACCCGCTACTGTTTCACAACGGAGACACTTTGCGTCTCCGATACAGGTACTATGTTGTTCTCTCGTTGTTGTTATTCATAGTGTTTCAGACTGATCCGTAAGCCACATGGTGACGTCCGAGATTGCGTACGTGTTTACGACTGTATAATAAATGAAAGGATAGGGCTGGATTTGCATTAATGGCTCCAGGGGCACGGTAATCGACGTGGAATAAATCACGCTCGAAACCGGATCGACTGACGATAACGAACCATGAGCGATCGAGAAGTTAATCAGTAAACTGTTTACGCCCGTAATATTCACCGGGAGGTCTCCTTCGTATACACCGCTGGCATAATAAACCGTGCCAGCACTGAAATCAAGTACAGAACCGATCGAATTGGGAATATCAAATCCCACCTGGTAATCTCCGACAAAGTAATTCTCGTGCGCGGAGTGGATTAATTCGGCTCAATTTTGATATTCGCGGCGGTATGCCCGTTAACATTAGTCAGCCTGGACATTTCGGCAGCAATATCAATAATGTTATACCCATCCGGGGAGATCGTGATCGCTTACCTCTGTACTGTGGAATAATACGAAAACTGGTTATTCTTGGCCGTGACGTTAAAGAAATTGTTCCAGATCTCGGCGGAAATCAGCGCGATCTCGTACGACGCCTTTTGGTCTAATTCTATGGGCGGACTGTAACGCATGGTCGAACTCACCGAGCGTGAATCGAATATGAACGTGGTGTCGTCGAGAGGCATCTTCTTATTTTAGGGTATTCAAACAAACATGGTGGACCAACGCTCACGAATTAGTGTCAACCAATGAATCAGCCAATGGTTCAGTTTGTAACCGTGGATTGGTTGTGCAACAGTGTTGATGTTTAGCCAATTGATCTGTGATAACCAAACAAATCTGTGTACAAAATCTAGTTCTGGTCGCGTGTGTGTAGAGATTGGCTAAGCAGATGGTTTAAAATGTCCACTATCTCGTTATCGACATTACCCACTTGTTTAGAGGCGCTCAGCAGTTTTAATCAAGCCACGATCTCGGCGAAGTTTTGTAAGTAGCGTACACTCAGTTGTTTTGGCACTGTCTGGCTGCTTTTTCTTAATCACCGCCCATTTCTCCTCCTCCGCTTTATTTTTCCTCAAGCTTTCATTCAGACACTTCTGCCTCTCCTCTCCACACCGTTTATCCATTTCCTCCTACACCCTCGTCATCTTCTGCCTCTTTTCCTTTTAAACCTACTGTACAGCGCCTTTTTCAATCCCTCTCTTTCCTCCTTTTCCTCCTTTGTGCTAGTGAAAACACCAGCCGGTTCACATGTGAAAGCAGATTTGGATATGGGTGTGCTGGGTATGGGTGTGCTGGGAGATGGTGATGGTATCATCACTGGTGACGATAACGTCACTGGTGGCGGAAGAGCAGACAAACTGCTAGAAAGGGAAAGAGTAGGAAATTTGCTTTAACCTTGGCCTTTGCCATTCCCTCCGACGGTACTAATACCGAGGGCACTAAGAGTGCAGCTGACGTCGTCGCGCAGTTTCAGTATAGCGCTGCCATACGGATTAAGGCCATGATTAATTTAGATCAGATTTTAAAAACTACGCAGATGGTGAATCTTCTCCGCTAATAATTCTTTCTACATGATATTTTTTTCCTTTTAACGCTTTTTTAGAATGTTATTAACTTCACGCCGGTTGTGCTGAGATAATCCTCTATTTCTCTGGCCTCACTGGGCTTACTTTGGCAAGCGGCTGAAAAATGGCCCTGTTCTGATTCTGCCTGTGCTCTTCGAGGTCAGTCAGTTTCTCCAGGAGCTCGGTTTGTTTGACATCAGAGGCAGCAAGCGCAGAGGCTCTTCTTTCTTGCTGTTTGGCTGACGCGTCGGTGACCGGTTTCAACAGTTCCTGCTTGTTCACTTTGTCCTCGATGATTTTCTGACTTAACACCTCAGGTTGCGCCACAAATTTTCTGAGCACGTCTTCGCGTTGACGTATTCTGCTGATTTTCTCAATGGAACGACGGAGATAGATAAAATAAAAACTGCTTCTGCGGTTTTGCTGTGTGCAGTCAAGTAAAATTCATCGACCGCCTTTCGGTATTTCTCAGGAACCGTTTCCACATCGCCATGAAACGTCATAAAATCGTGTTTGGATCCGGACATCGCGGCGGAGTTACATAGTTGAAATCTTTCGCGGTGATGCAGCTGCAGTGATCTCGCGTTAACTAATCGATATCCCGCTTGTCCAGTCTGGAAAACCGCAAAAAAACATCCCGTGTTACGTCGGATGTTTTTGGGAACATCGTAATACGATTGCATCAGGTAGAGGCTGTTGCAGTGCTTGTTGAACGACAACGCAAATATTCCCTACCTTGAGTCATGTTGTCTCGGTTGATTTCGATATCGTCAAACACGAGAATGTTATGAAGCGGACGGGGATCTCCATTCTCGTCCTCGACCGATCTATAGCGAGATCTTCCACAGGCTGGATATATATATATATA